>SSNP01000307.1:58114-115918 GCA_006937955.1 Pachypanchax playfairii
ACGTACATGTGTCAGAGACAGAAGCCCTGTGTTGACTTACCAAGCTGATAACCAACTTTTATGGTTTCACTAAGTGTGAAAAGTCAGTTAGCTGAGCTGGGTTTCTCAAAGGAAGCCCAGATGTGTTAAACCTGGTTCATACTTCAGGGCACAGGAGTAAGTTCACACATGGATCTAATTAAACTTATCTCATTTACTCTTGATTGGTGTTTACAAGGTGTTTACATATCGCAGCCCCAGTTAGGACTTCACTAATAGTAATAGGTCTATTGCAGAAATTAATCTGATCATCCTTTAACATTTGTGTACCAGGAAGAAGCCTAAGAAAGTTCTCAGCGGTATCCATGTCAAAATTAGATGTGTATATATCTGTAATATTTTGAGCAAAAAGACAAAACCTTCATCAGTTATGACACCATCAATATTAAGTCTGTGAATACAATTAAAGTTGGCTTGGGATTTCTCTAGTTTGAAAAAGTATGAGGCTGACTAATTCCTGGATTTTTCCAATTAACAACGTACCACTGTACATATAAACACTCACAGTTATACACACTGCAGTGAGCAGGAATTTCACCTCAATATGACGGCAAACTTTGCACACATAACACATGTTCCCTCCATAAATAATAAACTCATTGGATACAGTACATAAATATATCAATCTTTATGTCAACATTTTTTTACCGATGCTTCAAGTGGGTGTGGCTTTTATAATTGCACAGTTTCAGATAAAAGTAGGAAAAAGGATTAATAATGGACCTTCAGATTCTAGTTCATTTTTAATAAGTTTAGATAACAGTCACTCAGAAGACACACCTGATATTTAGTAGAGATTTTACAAACAATCTATAGAATACATATGATGGGGTTGGTAGTTAATTTTGTTTGGGTTCCAGGCTAGCACAAGGTGGTGTTTCTGGCAATGAGATAAAACAGCAAAAGAGGCTGTAAAAAGGAATCAAGTAGATTTAATACATGAGCATCAGCAAAGGGGAAATGAAAAGCATTATAAAACAGAAAACAAGGGAAAGAGAGCAAAAGCGGTGGAAAGAGGAAAGAACAGGCAGATGTTTTTATTCTGTTCAAAGGAAAACAGGAGACATGAGGAGACAATATCTAGACTGAGATTTGGACACACTGGGTTAAATAGTTCTCTTTTCGTTATAGGAAAACATTAAACAGGGAAATGTAATATGTGTAGAGTAACTGAAACAATAGAACATGTTCTGTTATATATCATTAGCATCATCATATAGCTTTATTTCAGTTTTGAAAACAAACTAATTTGTATGACGGGATATTATTCTGTTACAAATATATGAATGCTTATTTAGATTGAGTAAATTGGAAACAGAAATAAGATTTATGTGGGTTCCAGGACACAGCGGAGTTGAGGGAAATGAAATAGCAGATTTTATGGCAAAGCTAAACTCTGGGGTGGAGATTCCATATAGTGTGAAAGAAGTGAAGTGTGCCAAGGTGACTGAGTAGTTAGATATGCAGTTTGGAAGAAAACAATTAAACAGAATGAGCAAGAGGGCAGTTAACAGGTAGATATGGTAGAAATGGTGCAAATCTGCTATAATAAGTCAGTGCAAAGTTCTTGGCAACTGTGTGATGGTGATGATATTCCCAGTGGCATGACAGAACTAAAAATGTGACATTTCACGAGTAAGTTATTAGTGTTATCTACTAAAAGAGAACTTGTAGCATATATTTTAAGAGATTTTGAGTGAATTTATTGTCAGTATATTGGAAATTTAGTCTAATCTTGTAGCAATGTTACAACAATTTATTACGACTACAAACCTAACTTATTCAAAGTCAATGTTATCATTAGAATTTTCCCCATTTTCAATTTTAGTATTCTATCAAAATGTTTTTTTTTAAGTCACCAGTTTAGTCTATGTATATGACTGTAAGTTATATAATTATGATGTCAAACAATCTGTAGACTGTGTAGCAAAACTAATGATGCCACCAATATTATTGATGTGATATTGATTATGTCATGTCATGAGACAAAACAATAATGTCTGTGTGTATGTACTGTACAGATTTCCAAGAGATAACACATACATATAGACACACACACAAAATATATAATATAATATATTGGATGGATAGATGGATGGGTGGGTGGGTTGATTGATTGATTGATTGATTGATTGATTGATTGATTGATTGATTGATTGATTGATTGATTGATTGATTGATTGATTGAGAGAGAGAGATGGATGTGTACTTGTATTTATGATATTTATACAGCTACTTTATTGTTAATATTTATTTTCTTTGTTATTTATTTCCTAGGTGCTAGAGGGAGACATACATACATACAAATCCATTTATACATATAAATATACACTCACCGGCCACTTTATTAGGTACACCTGTCCAACTGCTCGTTAACACTTAATTTCTAATCAGCCAATCACATGGCGGCAACTCAGTGCATTTAGGCATGTACACATGGTCAAGACAATCTCCTGCAGTTCAAACCGAGCATCAGTATGGGGAAGAAAGGTGATTTGAGTGACTTTGAACGTGGCATGGTTGTTGGTGCCAGAATGGCTGGTCTGAGTATTTCAGCAACTGCTGATCTACTGGGATTTTCACACAAACATCTCTAGGGTTTACAGAGAATGGTCCGAAAAAGAAAAAATATCCAGTGAGCGGCAGTTCTGTGGGCGGAAATGCCTTGTTGATGCCAGAGGTCAGAGGAGAATGGCCAGACTGGTTCGAGCTGATAGAAAGGCAACAGTGACTCAAATAACCACTCGTTACAACCAAGGTAGGCAGAAGAGCATCTCTGAACGCACAGTACGTCCAACTTTGAGGCAGATGGGCTACAGCAGCAGAAGACCACGCCGGGTGCCACTCCTTTCAGCTAAGAACAGGAAACTGAGGCTACAATTTGCACAAGCTCATCGAAATTGGACAATAGAAGATTGGAAAAACGTTGCCTGGTCTGATGAGTCTGGATTTCTGCTGCGACATTCGGATGGTAGGGTCAGAATTTGGCGTCAACAACATGAAAGCATGGATCCATCCTGCCTTGTATCAACGGTTCAGGCTGGTGGTGGTGGTGTAATGGTGTGGGGAATATTTTCTTGGCACTCTTTGGGCCCCTTGGTACCAATTGAGCATCGTTACAACGCCACAGCCTACCTGAGTATTGTTGCTGACCATGTCCATCCCTTTATGACCACAATGTACCCAACTTCTGATGGCTACTTTCAGCAGGATAATGCGCCATGTCATAAAGATGAATCATATAGGACTGGTTTCATGAACATGACAATGAGTTCACTGTACTCAAATGGCCTCCACAGTCACCAGATCTCAATCCAATAGAGCATCTTTGGGATGTGGTGGAACGGGAGATTCGCATCATGGATGTGCAGCCGACAAATCTGTGCCAACTGTGTGATGCCATCATGTCAATATGGACCAAACTCTCTGAGGAATGCTTCCAGCACCTTGTTGAATCTATGCCACGAAGAATTGAGGCAGTTCTGAAGGCAAAAGGGGGTCCAACCCGTTACTAGCATGGTGTACCTAATAAAGTGGCCGGTGAGTGTATACATATGTATAAAATATGTGTATGTACATATATTTTTATATATAAGTATGTGTGTCTGCATATATATGTATAAAATAAAGATGTGTGTGCATAAATGTAAGAAATTAAGCACGTTATGGTGATTTTACGGACCCTCCCATCTGTCATTGTTTCCTGCCTTTTTCAAAATGGTGGCCAACTTCGACCATATTGGCCAACGTAAAAATCCTGACATGTCCCCTCTACTAATATAAACTAATTGATAGACATTATGTAATGTCTATGGGTGTAATTGTGGCCAACACTCCAAGCCAGTGGTGGCGGTAGTGCACCAAGTAGTTGTTTGTCAACCGCCAGAAAAACGCAAAGAAGAAGAACCACACGCTAACGTTACATTCAACGTTTGTCTGGTGGGTTTTATTCTGAGACGGAAACAAGCTGTGGCTGTTGTTTACCTGCTTGAAGAGAGACTGTCTCCACTTGTGAGCCGGACAGCTGACACACCCGCAGAAGGTGAGTAAAATAACCTCAATGGTAATTATTGTTAATTATATTGTTTCCCTCTTAAAGGTTAGCTCGTCGCAGATATGTTGCTTCAAACACACCAGTCACAGTTCACCTGGTGTCTGTGAACTGTCACGAGTTAACATCGTTCTCAGGTGTTGAACCTGATTCGTTGTATGGGGGTGCAATGATTCCTGAAGGACCACCTGAGGAGGACCTGCTGTCGGTCACGAAGCTGAAGGTCCAGACTGGTCTCGTTTCTGTTCGTCACCTCCGAACTCTTCAGCATTTAGTCGCATTTAGAATTAGAAGCAAACAAACACTTCATGTTTATTTCTAAACTGCCAATTCAACAAACTATAGAAACATCAAGTTAATTAATAAAAATAAAACACTTCCTGTCGAAAGAACCTCCAGCAGAACCAGGATGAGGTCCGCCCGGACCCGCTGGGACCTGAGAGGACTGGAAGAAACCTCCAGTAGAACCAGAACCAGGATGAGTTCCGCCCGGACTCGCTTGGGTCTGAGAGGACAGGAAGAAACCTCCAGTAGAACCAGAACCAGGATGAGGTCCGCCCGGACCCGCTGGGACCTGAGAGGACAGGAAGAAACCTCCAGTAGAACCAGAACCAGGATGAGGTCCGCCCGGACCCGCTGGGACCTGAGAGGACAGGAAGAAACCTCCAGTAGAACCAGAACCAGGATGAAGTCCGCCCGGACCCACTGGGACCTGAGAGGACAGGAAGAAACCTCCAGTAGAACCAGAACCAGGATGAGTTCTGCCTGGACTCGCTTGGGTCTGAGAGGACAGGAAGAAACCTCCAGTAGAACCAGAACCAGGATGAGGTCCGCCCGGACCCGCTGGGACCTGAGAGGACAGGAAGAAACCTCCAGTAGAACCAGAACCAGGATGAGGTCCGCCCGGACCCGCTGGGACCTGAGAGGACAGGAAGAAACCTCCAGTAGAACCAGAACCAGGATGAGTTCTGCCTGGACTCGCTTGGGTCTGAGAGGACAGGAAGAAACCTCCAGTAGAACCAGAACCAGGATGAGGTCCGCCCGGACCCACTGGGACCTGAGAGGACAGGAAGAAACCTCCAGTAGAACCAAATTCAAATTTTATTTGTTACATACAGTCATACATAGTATGGTATGCAGTGAAATGCTTAGGCGACTGCCCGTAACCTCAAGAGTACTTAAAACTTACTTAAAAATAGAAAACAGTTAGTAATGTAAAAACAGCAAACAATATAAAAAAAACAGTAAAAGGAAGTAATAGAACAAAATATAAAAGGAAAATAAGGGAATGTCCAGGGGTTGTGCAAAAGTATGTATGATGTGCAAAAATGCATGAATGTTAAAATATGTGCAATCTCCATGAATGTCCAGGGTATGTGCAGCTGTGCATGAGTGTACAGGTGTGTGCAGAGTTTGTTTTAGTCCTAATTGTGGTTGAGAGACCATATTCTTAAGGGAAGAAGCTCCTCCTCAGTCTCTCAGTGTTGGTCTTCAGGGAGCGGAGACGCTTTCCTGACGGCAGCAGAGAGAATAGTCTATTACTGGGGTAGCTGAGTTCATTCAACATCTTCCTGGCCTGTGACCAGCACTACTTGTGGTAGATTGAGTGCAGGTCAGGGAGCTTGGTGCGGATGGTGCACTCAGCTGATCGCACCACCCTCTGTAGGGCTCGTTTGTCCTGCATAGTGCTGTTTCTGAAGCAGGTTGAAATATTTCCCGTCAGGATGCTCTCTATGGTGCAGGAAGTCTCTCAAGCACCTGAGGTGGTAGAGGCGCTGCTGGGCCTTTTTCACCACTGTGTTGATGTGACAGGACAAAGATAGGTCCTGCGTGATGTGTGGACACTGAGGTATTTGAAACTGTTCACTCTCTCCACTGGGCTCTTGTTGATTACAGGGGTCTGATAGTTCCTTTCCAGTTGAGTGCTGTTGTCCACTATCAACTCCTTTTGTCTTGCTGACATTTAGAAGGAGGTTGTTCCTCTGGCACCAGTTCTCTAGGTTCCTAATCTCCTTCAGGTAGGCCGACTTGTCGTTGTCAGAGATCAGGCCCACCCCAACGGTGTCGTCAGCAAATTTAATGATGGCGGTGGAGCCGTACATGTCAACTCAGAATTAGGGAGACCGTGGTAGAGGTGCGTCGGGGTGGGGGGTGCGCGATAGTAGTTGAGTTGTGCTGCAGTGGGGGTTTGATAGTCGCGTTTGCAGTGACGTGGGACCGTTTTCAGCATGTAATTTGTGCTTGTAAGATGGTCCTTCAGGTGTTATCGCTATAAATAACTGGTCCAAAACAACGGACAGCCGAAACTGTTGGAAATCGGGAGAAAGTTGGCTCCGGTAGATTTTCGGGAGGGGCACTGAAATCCTGGAGTCTAGAGAGTCTAGGAATCAGAAGCAGACGTGGACAAAATACATTTTTACTTTCATGTGTTTGATACAGCTGGATGCAGCAGGAGAACTCAAACTCATCGCATGTCTCTGTAACTTCCATTCCTCAGAGTCCTGGGAAGTCCTTGTCACTTGTCCTCAGAGTCCTGGGAAGTCCTTGTCACTTGTCCTCAGAGTCCTGGGAAGTCCTTGTCACTTGTCCTCAGAGTCCTGGGAGGCCTCAGTGTCTTCAGCACCTGCAGGGATATGAGCAGCTCTGTAAGTTTTCATCTTTGTGATTCCAGTGAAGACATGCATGATATATTTGAAGAAACTGAAGGCAATGTTTGTTTCAACTTTGATTGGAGTTTGATGACCCTCCTGTGAAACGTGATGTTCAGACTCAGTTCATGAAGATACAGACTTTTAATAAAACCTTCAGGTCATGTGATCGTTCTCTCTGAGCAGAACTTACACACCATTCGACTTCGTTAAATCTCTTGCTATCGGCTTTAAGCAGTGTTTATGGTCTGTGTTCGCTCTGTGTGCGGCGGCGGCCAGCTGACGTCTTATCGTGGTTCCACTCTTCATGTTAATGAAAAGACCTCTTGTCCTCAAACTGTCCCTGTCTGTAGTCCTCATATGTCCAGTCAGTTTCTCCTGTGGTCTCCTCTTCGCTCTGCTGAGGTCTGAGTCTCTTCAGGAATATTTAAAGTCCAATATTTAACTTTATCAGTATAAGAACATTTCAGTAGGAGTTATTGATCATCAAAATATTACATATATCAGTGTTCTTGATAAGTTGCTACACATAGCAAATGATACAAGTTTTTTTTTTTTGGGGGGGGGGGGACAACAGACACACAGTGTAGCTCTCTTCGCAACATCGGACACAGGTTGGTTCTTTCACAAACATGTCCTCCTGAAGCTTCAGCCATGCATAAACTTGATTTCTTCTTATCATCATCATGCCATAACATCACAAGACAACACTTTATACAACGCCATAAGAACTTGAAACAAAATACACCAAATATAATGCATATTACCAAAAATGTACAGCATAACAAGAATATAAGTCCAATTAATATTAAGATGTGAGAAACAAAGATAAAACAAAATAAAACATATATCTCGTTGGCTGCTTGTTGTGAAAACAGGTTCTTTAGCCCTTTTAAGATCACTCTTTTACTCTTTATCTTCATTTAGCTTCACTTTCCAAGCAATAAAAGGAGCGCAGCATTTTTCTGTGTTCAGTCTGTGATTTCTGCCGCCAAATGCGGGATCTCGCGGGATTTGCAATTCCCGCGTGGTTTCAGCACCATCTTCACGTGAGAGTTCAGTAATCAACATTTTAGAGCCATTAAACAGATAAACTTACAGTGGGGCAAAAAAGTATTTAGTCAGCCACCAATTGTGTAAGTTCTCCCACTTAAAAAGATCAGAGAGGCCTGTAATTTTCATCATAGGTATACCTCAACTATGAGAGACAAAATGAGGAAAAAGGGGGGGGACACGTCTGGCACTGCAGGATTTGAGTCCCTGGCGGCGTAGTGTGTTACTGATGGTAGCCTTTGTTACTTTGGTCCCAGCTCTCTGCAGGTCATTCACTAGGTCCCTCCGTGTGGTTCTGGGATTTTTGCTCACCGTTCTTGTGATCATTTTGACCCCACGGGGTGAGATCTTGCGTGGAGCCCCAGATCGAGGGAGATTATCAGTGGTCTTGTATGTCTTCCATTTTCTAATAATTGCTCCCACAGTTGATTTCTTCACACCAAGCTGCTTACCTATTGCAGATTCAGTCTTCCCAGCCTGGTGAAGGTCTACAATTTTGTTTCTGGTGTCCTTTGACAGCTCTTTGGTCTTGGCCATAGTGGAGTTTGGAGCGTGACTGTTTGAGGTTGTGGACAGGTGTCTTTTATACTGATAACGAGTTCACACAGGTGCCATTAATACAGGTAACGAGTGGAGGACCGAGGAGCCTCTTGAAGAAGTTACAGGTCTGTGAAAGCCAGAAATCTTACTTGTTTGTAGGTGACCAAATACTTATTTTCCACCATAATTTGCAAATAAATTCTTTAAAAATCAGACAATGTGATTTTCTGGATTTTTTTTCCTCATTTTGTCTCTCATAGTTGAGGTATACCTATGATGAAAATTACAGGCCTCTCTGATCTTTTTAAGTGGGAGAACTTACACAATTGGTGGCTGACTAAATACTTTTTTGCCCCACTGTATATCATTTTGTTCCAAATGAAATCTAAATGCCTTTTAACTTAACAAAACATGAAATACATTTATGTACATTATGCAAGCAAAAACTGCAAAATGTTGTGACACGTATCATATATCATACAAACCGGATTGAAGACCTGATGTGAGTGATCCTGGTTTCGTGCCATTTCCAGTTGCCATGGTAACGGTATTAACAAAAAAACCCTGCCTCTCATTGAAAATGAATGGAAAACGCGCCGAAAAATGCCAAAAACGTGACCTTTTTCCAGAGCCTACTGCGTCAACATACTTTCACCTACAAACACCGTTCTACCTCATCTTGTCACAAGGGATGGGTTTACTTTGAATTTAAAAATCTCTAACTTTTACCATATGATTGTGGCAACGCCATTTGCCATCAGAAGCACCCGTTTGATGCTCAGGACACACTGTAGCACCTGCGACAACAAATGACACATCAAATCGATTGGTTTCACGAGTAGGAGTGAACCATGATGTCTACATCAAATTTTGGGTTACTATGGCAATGCAGCTTGCCAAAAATACCACCTGAAATGCCCTAGAGCACCATCTGTCAGACATAGCCCCATGTATGACTCATCAAACTGACCAGAGATGCTCTCTATGGTTCTGAAGCATTTTGGGTTACCATAGCAAGCAAAGCAAAATTACTTATAATTAATTATAATAATTACTTATAATTGATTATAATAATATTATTTAGTGGATACTGTCATGAGCACCTGACACGCCAAGTCAGCAACAACACAGTCATAGTTCCAAGCCCTGGAAGCAATTTCATGAAAAAACTATTCTATACAGAGAGACTATGAAGTGGAATTTACTTCCATGTGGTATCAGGGATATTCAAAATCATAACATTTTTAAGAAAAAAAATTCTATTGTTCTAAAGTATTGTGTATTTTGATTATTCTTACTGCTGTAATTGAATAAAGGCTCGGGGGCCTTCCACGCTGCACCGCCTGTTTGGATTTACTTTGGGTGGCTTTACAGTGTAAAAAGCTTAAAATGTTTGAATCAAGTATGTATGTTTTACTCACATGTACTGTTAATTGTATTTTTGTATTTTGGACCCCAGGAAGACTAGCAACCATGGCTGTGGAAGCTAATGGGGATCCAAATTAAACAATAAACAATCTCACTGCTGATGTTATGATCGGTGTTTCTGGTTCAGAGGAAGAAAAGGTCTGCAGAAAGTCCCCTGGTTTCCAGAACCAACACTAAGAGGAACAGAGCAGGGATTGCCAGGGCGGGAAATGCTGGTGACTCTGCCCCACCCACAGAGGCCATCAGTGTGATGGACAACACTGATGATGGTCGGTACAGTCAGTTCTCACATAAATATTTATAAATGTTTGTGATCACATGACTGGAGGATGACTTGTGTTGCCTGGTATGTTGAGGTGTGGAAGAGGTGGTGGACCTGACGTGTGAAGGCTCAGAAGGTGCTGTGGTTGACCTGACAGCCAACAACGATTCTGTGCTGGTAAGAAACATGCAAACAAACAGGAAAATGACTGTTGGTCCAGGAAATCATCTAACTCTTTTCTTGTATGTGCTGCTACTGCGCTCCAGCTGGTGGACGAAGGTAAAACCTTGAGTTGTAGAGTTGAACTCATTCTCCTTGTGCTTGTTTAATAAAGGAGTTGTTCCACCTTTTTTATTTTTTTGCTCTTCAGCAGCGCCTCAGAAAAGGGGAGTCCCACCAGGTGAGAGCTATGTGCTCAGTAGCGATGAAGAAGATGATAGACCCCAAGTCCTCCATAGCGCCATTATACCCTCTGCACAAACGTCCAGGTAATACACTGATCCCTACTGACTAAACTCTGTGTAACTTAAGCCTGTTTTTTTCTGGAAGTGAATTAAATGAAGCTTCTGTAACTATGGTAACAGACTCTGTTCCTAAACCAATAATGTTTACTGTAACAGCCTGGAAAGTGATGAAGATCTTATTTTCTCTGTGTTTCAGGTTGACCCCAGGCGTGATCAGCTGCCCTGTCTGTTTGGACCAGTACTCTGAGGTGAGACACTCAACCTGCTCATGTGACTTGCAACATATGAATTGTTGGTTTGACTTGAGCAGGTAAATAAAGTTAATCCACAGAGACTGTAAAAGTTAGTGATGAGAAGCAGTCTGCTCCAAGAAGATCTCTCAGCATCATCAAAAGAATGTCATACTCAGGTGTCAGTCTGGATATAAACAGCTGCAGGAAACATTGAGTTTAACAGAGTTGCTGCAGCGTAAACTCAACCCTCAGTCACAACAAACAAACAGCCTCAGAGGGACTTGGAAATAGATTTTGATAGAGTTTCTCTAATCTTCATCATCACAACTGATATGAAGAAAATGTGCTTTTAAATAAAAGAATCTTCTTTATAAAAACAAACTCAAGATTTAATTTTCATGCAGGAAGAATGAGTGTTCTGTATTATTTCCTCCAGATTGTCGAGAGTGGCCGTTTGGTTGTTTCCACAAAGTGCGGTCATGTGTTTTGCAGCCAGTGTCTGAGGGACGCTCTGAAATCGTCACATACCTGTCCCTCCTGTAGGAAGAAACTCACCTGCCGCCAGTATCACCCTCTGTACATCTGACATGACTATGACGTCCCTGTGACATCACCACACAGACATGCTGCCATTGAGGTTCACAGGGACATAATTATTGACATCAGCAATGTACTCGTTGCAGAAACTTTTCATCTGTATTTAAAAGATGACCGTTGATTTATATATATATATTGATTTATATTAAAATGTGCTGGTCAGAGTTTAGTCAGGAAAATTACAATAAAACCTATTGATGACTGATTTGATTGTTTTTGGGTTTTTTTTCTTACTGACCTGTAGGGAGGATTTGAGTGACAATAGCAGCCTCTACCCAATGTGTCTGAAGATTAAAAACTACAGTATTTACCTTGCAGATGTTCTTTCCCTGCACATCTTTCAACTCCCATTTTTATTGATTAACAATGTACAGCTAACTACACAGGAACTTAATGCAGATTTTAAAGGTGCAATATGTGAGAGTTAGTGCTTGTGGTCAAATCAGAGTCCCGCAGTTCATGTAAATAACAAACCTGGCCCCTCTCACATGACATGTGATTCACTATGGAACCAAGAAGTCTGGACGTGGAATAGTTATTGTATTTGATGTTTCATCTCTGTTGGGCCATATGTCCTGCACATCATAAACTCCAGTTTATCTAGTGCTGTAGTACCTCGTGCCTTCAAGCCTGCAGTGGTGCAGCCCCTTTTAAAGAAACCTGGCCTTGACACCACGGTTCTTTCAAACTTCCATCCCATTTCTAAGCTTCCCTTTCTGTCTAAAGTCCTTGAAAAGGTGGTGTATGACCAGCTATCGGTCCATTTAGCAGAACATAAGGTCCTGGATGTCTTTTAATCTGGTCTTCAGTTTTTGCATAGCACTGAATCTTCCCTTTAACATGTCCTCAATTGCTTTTAGACCACAACCTTCTCCTGGCATACCTGGAGGGAAGCCTTGCCTTAACTGGTCCAGCCCTAGACTGGTTTAAATCCTATTTACTTGACAGGACACAGAGTGTCTTAGTGGATGGGACTTCATCCCGCACTGATTTGCTCTCTTGGGAATCCCTCAGGGTTCCATTCTGGGTCCACTGCTCTTCTCCCTGTACATCCTCCCTCTGAGCACCATTTTTAGAAAACATTCCATTAACTACGACCTGTATGCTGATGACTGCCAGGTTTATATACCTCTAAAACCTCAAAAATCCGTTCAGCCTCTCCTTGATTGTCTGCATGACGTCAGTTGTTGGCTTGCTGCTAATCTTCTACATCTGAATGATGCTAAAACAGAATTCATTATGTTCCAACCTGCTGGTCATACTCCAATTCAGCCTCCTGATCTCTCAGTCCTTTCTTTAAATCAAAAGTCTGTTGGAACAAATCTTGGTGTGAAAATGGACTCCTGCTTAAAATTGGATGCCCAGGTAAATGTCACACTGAAATCCTGCGAAGAAGGTGGAGAAGAGGAAGGTGTGTTCATAGATAAGGAAAGTCAAGAGTCTCAGACTGAGAGTTGGGACTATGACAGGAAAAGCTAGAGTTGGTTGATATTATGCAGAGTAGGAAGGTCTGGAGGAAGTCCAAAGAGGAGATGTATGGATGTAGTGAAGGAGGAGGACATGAGGTTGATTGGTGTGAGAGAAGATACAGAGGACAGATGGAGATGAAGGACTTGCTGTGGACACTCCTGAAGGGAGCAGCTGAAAGGAGAAGGAGTTTGATCAGTGGAGTAATCAATGAACAGGTATGCCTTTAGTTATGCTGCAGTTTGGAGGATCCTGTAGCGTCTTTATGCTGTAACAACTTCTGATACTGATTCATTCGTTTTCTTATTTATCAAGGAACATTAATGTTTTAACTTTTTAACAAATAAAGTCAATAAAAACAAAATTGGAGAAGATACAAATATAAAAGTTAAATGATTAAAATATTCACAAAGCTTATAAAACTCTGAATGAAAAATGAACAGCAATAAAACATTAACAGATACGCCAGTAAAACTGAACATAAAACACAAAGAGTTTTTATTTTGGTTCCAGACACGATCATTAAAATAAGCTGGATCCAACAGTTTCACTTCTGTGACCTTTCAAAACACAATCAGGTGGTTTTCAGCTTCATCTTGTGACTCTGAGTCACTTCATTCTGACTCACTGTCATCTCACACCCAGTGATGTCAACACCTGGAAGCAAAGAAAACAAAATGAAAAACTAAAATTAGAAACACTGCTGTGAATCTGTTGACAGGACTGAGTTCAGGTGAAAAATAGGTAAAAAAAAAAACAGGCACAACATTCCATAAAATCAAACTCATAAAAATATGTTTAAAAACAGAAACATGAATCCTGGTAAACATGACTTTAATAAACAGGTGAATCACCTCAAGAAAAAAAAAATCCCTGATGTAGATCAGAGAAGCAGCTCTTCGTCACCATGATTCAACGCTTTTCTTCTTCTATTAAATTTTATTAGCAGTTGGCAAAAAACTTTAAGGTGCATTACCACCACCTATTGGTATGGAGTGTGGATCAGGACAGCAAGCCCCCCAAAAAAACATATTCTTTTAGTTAACTCAGTTACTTTTCAATGATGAAACAGGATTTTATAAATCAAATCTTTAGAGCTCTTTCTGAGCATTTCTATGAGGTTAAACTGTTTCTCTTTTCTAAGGCGTCCAACATCTGGTCACGTGACTTGATGGAAAGTCCCTGACTGGTTTTTGCTGAGTCACTCCATGGAGTCGCATTGGCCATATAGGCTACGAACGGACCAATGGGAGGTCATGTGTGTGTTGACGTCTTCTGACGGTGGTGACGTTGATAGCGGAAGAAAACATAAATGAGGCAGAACATTTACGGCTGCGTCACAAAGTTCCAGATTGTATTTGTATCTTTAAGGTCGGTGTTTGTTCGGTTCGACATGTCGGTGACGGTGAAGGCCTACCTACTGGGGAAAGATGAACAGGTGAAGGAGATCCGCAGGTTTGCGGTGGACCAGGACATCACCTGTAACTTCGGTTACCTGAGCACTAAAGTGGCGGCAGTTTTCTCCAACCTGAACGCATCTGCGTTCAACTTATTCTACAAAGGTAAGCATCACGTGACCTTAACCAGATGGATGAAATGATTGTATTAATGAAATAGAATGTAACCGGGACACGATGATAATCGGAACCAGGCTGGAGGGTTCTATTGAACCGGATCAGGGTCAGGTCTGACGACATGTTGATGTTTCAGATGAAGACGGGGACCTTGTAGCATTTTCGTCTGATGATGAGTTGATGATGGGTCTCACCTTCGTGAAGGACGCGACGTTCCGCCTCTTCATCAAAGGTACACGTGACCTGTTGATGTGTTCTGTTGATTCTCTCTTATGTCTGAACAAAGTTCTGTTGGATTCTCAGAGAAGAAGGAGCATCGTCGGGATTTCCCTCTTCATGCCTTCCCCCCCTTTACATTCGGGCCACCTCCTCCACCTGGACCTCCACATGCTCCGCCTCCTCACCTGGGTCCACCCCCTGCCCTCCATCCAAACGTCACGTGTGATGGCTGTGAGGGTCCTGTGGTTGGGACACGCTTCAAGTGTTCCGTATGTCCGAACTACGACCTGTGCTCTACCTGCCAGGCTCGAGGCACGCACACTGAGCATGCGCTGCTTCCCATCTGGCACCCTCTACAGGTGAGCTTTGGGTTTGTTTGAAAGGTATTTGACATTTAAACAGGTAGTTCTGTGCGTTTTATTACCTCCTCCAGCTGCCAGATGGGGGCAGGGGAGGTTATGTTTTCATTGAGGTTAGTCAGTCAGATGACATTTCTTCCTGGAACCAGGCGGAAATCACAGACAGTGATCAGAATAACCACCAAAATCTAATTGTGGTCCTTGTACATCCAACCGATCCTGAAAATTTCATCTCAATGGCTGGTGGCTGGTGAGATATTTTTTGGGTGGGGCTGCATAGATCCAGTTAAATGACTGTTAATAAAACATCTGTAAACACGAGTTTATGTAAAACCTATATATAAAAAAAACATTTTAAATGTCAGTTAAATATTTAACAAAGACTATTCAATTGTAAAATATAAAAATAATCACCAGAACAGGTTCATCTAGTCAGTCAAACAGGTAAATTTTGTGTATTAACATTAAATGTTGTATTTTAATATTGAATATAATATAAACATTAAATATGTTTGATCATTTTAATTGTCCAGTACTAGATAAACCTCCACAGTTGTGTCCAGTGTGTCTCAGGAAACGTCCCACTGTGCTGTAGAGACAGTTCTCCATGCAGCAGGTCACACTGACGAGATGCTGAGTGAAGACAAAACACTCCTCAATGTGCAGCAGGATGGTGTCACACACCTGGAAAACTGGTTTTATATTATAATAAACTTACAGACATCTACTAGTTATAATATTAAACTTCCTAACAACTTGTTTTTCTTTACAGACTTCTCTATCACTGGGTTTAACAAGTTTCCCTTCTGTTCACTTTTATTCTACCAGAAAACAAAAAGAAAACATTGTTCTTACTTCTGTTATCCACGTGTCTCCTGGTGTTCTCTTCTTTATATTTTCCCTCCTCACTCCTGTAACCATCCAGGATCAGAGCTGCTTGTTTTAAAAGTAGTCACGGAAAACAAAAAAACGAGTTAGCATAGCTACATCCAGCTAGCTAGGAGAGAAGCTTCTCAATGACTGCTGTTGCCAGCTGTTTGATAGCGAGGTCGGGTTGATCAGGGTCCATCTCTTTAACCCGAAGCTGGGTTGGGACTGAGCTTTACTGAGGTTGTCATATGTCTGCCATTCAGGAATTAAATTGGGTGTCTGTTAAACATAATCTCACTGCATTTAATGTGCTTTGGGGCGCTAAAAATATCGCCCTTCATGGAGTTATTTTCTCAGCAATGACTGGCTAAATTACATTCTTCTGTTTGGCAATGCAAATCTGCTATTAGCTAATTTAATGTAAGTGCCCGCCTCCTGATGCAGAGAAAAATGCTCCCTGCTCCAACACAGATGAGTTAAATGAGCAAACTACCAGACAACTAACTGAGCTGTGTTGGAGCAGGGACACATCTAAAACATGCAGGTCAGTGTACCTTGAGGACCAGGATTTGGAAACACTGCTTTAGTCAAGTGGCCCTGATCCGTATCGTTTCAAGCTGATTGTTCACCCTGTAGCAGCTTAGCAGCATAGAATGGGGCTCTTGTCTTATTGGTACAGTGTTGTTAGTCAGAGAGCTAAAGCTACAAGTAATATCGTGTAAAGCTAGATTCATACTATCGCAGCTCCGATGTGTCGGAGACACGTACCGCCATGATGCGATGTCGTATGTGCTCTCCAGCTGCCTCGGATGGTCGGTTGGAGTCACGCTCTTAATATAATCTTGTTTTATTTCTTGAAACAAGGACTTTCATAATTATTAGACATCCTGTTTGTAGTTTGACCCAAATGATTTACAACTGTGCAGGTGATTCACTCCAATGCCTTTGTTTGGCCCCGCCCACATTCAGTAACAGTTGTCTACTTAGCAGAGTTTCTTTAGTTATTAATGAGTCGTTTCTGTCTATAGTGGTTTCCTCGGGGGAAGTGGATGAAGAGGATGAGACACTGCATGTGGAACCAGCACCTGGCCCAGAACCAGGATATGAGTAAGGAGCAGGCTGGACCTTCCACTCCTGCAGGAAACAACAGCGCCCCCTCTGGTAGGTGATGTGGACAGATTTGATTGGAATTGAACAGTGTGGTGGATTACTATGCTTGCTTAACAGCAAGAAGGGTTCAGGCAGGACCTTTCAGCATGGGTTTCACCCTGCAGACCCTAAACCTGCATGATAAGTTACCTGGTGTCTGTGTGTGAATGGTTGTTTGTCTATGTTGGGTCTGTGATGGACTGGCGACCTGTCCAGGTGTAGCTCTGCGTCTTGCTCACTGACTGCTGGACACAAGCTCCGCCCCCTTGGTATAGAAAAGCAGTGGATGGAAAAAAACTGATCAGTCATAATAGTGTGAGCTGTTTTCAATAGTGACTTAATAACGATCTCTTTGGCTTCTGTAGCAGTAACCTCTCAGGCCAGCGTGGACTTCCTGAAGAACATTGGTGAGGGTGTGGCTGCCATGTTAAGCCCACTAGGTGAGTGACAGTGATTAATAACTCAAGTCAAAAATTTAAAATCTGTAGACCTGAAGCTTTAGATTTATTTAAATCTTTCAAACTTTGGTTAGACAAGAGGAAACATTTGATTTCACTGACAGCCTTCCAAACTCTGTTTTGTCCAACGTCCATCCTAAAAAAAAAGTGTAAAACGTAAATGAAAACAGAACGGCGTGATCCTTTAATCTAAAACTCATTTTATTTCCAACAAACCAGAAACAACATGTCAGATGTTGAAACTGAGGTTTTATCAGCTCATAGAAAATCTGAACTCATTTTGAACGTCTCATGAAGTTAGAACAGGAAACGAAAGGCTCGACAGGTAACTGCAGTTAAACTGAAGTAACATGACAACTAGACAAGTTAATATGGTCACATGAACGGAGACGGAAAGATGGGCAGAACTTCACCAATCTGAGTCTAAAGACTGTGGAAGGATTGAGTTACTGAGCCTGTTGCTTTGGTTCAATCTGTTTTGCTGCAGATGAATTTGCTTTTGCTTCCAAATACTTTCAGTTGTTTTTTTTATCTCGTTGAAACTGACTTCAGCTCTCCAAGAACTGCATTCTGAATAGGAAGTGATGTCATCTGTGTGTGGACAGGCATTGATGTGGACATTGATGTGGAGCATGAAGGCAATAGGACAAAGGTGACTCCACCCACTCAGGGTGAAGAGGAACAGGCTGATGTAGAGATGGACAGAAGCAGTGGAGAAGGCGGAGTCAGCGCTGAAGGTGGAGCTGTCCAGGAACCAAAGGTCAGTCTTGGTTGGAAATAAAATCTGTTTCTTCTGATAATTCTGACTGATGATCACTGATCAGAACACCGGACTCTGCAGGTGAGCAAAGACTCTGATGAAGAGTGGACTCACCTGAGCTCCAAAGAGGTTGACCCATCTACAGGTGAGTTGCAATCACTGCAACCTGAAGGGCAGGACCAGGGGCCCTTGCTGAGGGCACAGCAGGGGGCTACAGGTCTACGGGAGGCAGCTCTTTACCCCCACCTGCCTCAAGGTGAGTGCACACTACATCATGTTCACTATATGGTGCATTGTACAGGTGAGCAGTGACTGCAGGTGTTGCAAGCTTCTGTGTTCTTTTGAGAGCTGCGCTGCATCGCGGCAGGTGACTCACCTTCAGCTCAGATTCACGCTATGTTAGGGTTACTCACAAGAAGTTTGAGCACTACTACAAAACAGTCCTCTCACAACATATGAACTGTAACCCTGTCTGTTTACTAAGCCCCTCCCTCTCCTTCCACAGAGGCCGACCCACACCTGGTGGAGTCTCTGGCATTGATGCTGTCGATGGGTTTCACAGATGAAGGTGGTTGGTTAACTCGACTTCTTCAGGCCAAGAACTACGACATCGGAGCTGCACTCGATGCCATCCAGTATGCCAAGCAGCCCCGCCCCCCCCAGTAACGTCATCAAGACTTATTTCTTTCTCAGACCTGAATCTGTCAACAATCAATAACTTTCCTCGTTAATCACTTTTTACTCTATTGATCACTTACTTTATTATAAACTGAACAATAAAAGCGTGAAAAATAATTTTGGGTTTCTTGAGTGTCAAACAGCTGCTGTATAAACAAACAGCTTAGACCAGTTAAAATGTTGAAAAGTCATCATCAAAGCTGAAATCCTCACCGCTCTCAAACATAGAGGTAGCAGGGAACTGGGGGTGGAGCTTTGTGATATGATGACTGGACTTTGAAGCAGTTCCACCTGCTGGTAGATCAAACCTCGGACAGGAAGGCTTTCGCTGCATCGGCCCATCAGCACAAAGGAAGTGATCCCACCTGGAGGCGGAGCTCAGGATGGGAGGAGCTGAGGATTTCACTGTTGGATGTTCTGGCTGTAAAGTGAATGATTTCAAAGTTTAATGTATAGAAAGCTGTTGAAAGGAGGTGACCTGTGTGAATCAGGATGTGCGTTTGAAACAATAAAACATCAATCACCAGCATTCTAACATCCTGGTCAGAAACTCCTCTCACCTCAAATAATCCCTGTAACACTAGTTCAAATAGTCCCTTCCATTAAAAACAGTGTTTCTGAGGTTTCTGTTGAATATTTTAGCTCCACAGGTGTTCTTACCTTCATAGTGGGTGAAAACAGGTCAACAACTTCTCTTTCAGTTTTAATCTCTCAAACTACGCAGGTGGTGATAAAACCCGAGTTCTCCTGAGTTCTAATGGCCTGTATCTGTTTCATCACAACTCCTTTGTTCGTTAGTATTCATCAGCTCCTGCAGTTGAAACCACACCTAGCATGCTGCTGGCTAAAAGCTATTAGCATAAGACGTAATAAACAAGAAGAGAGAACGTCTGATGTTGCCATGCGCAGCGGGACAGGAAACAGTTGCTCTCATAGGCAAATAAGCAAATTCACATAATGAATATTAATGAGTTACTGCCAAAGCCTGATGGAAGGAGCTGAATTTTAACGCAGACAGATTGAAAGGTCTGTTAATCAGTGTTTCCTGATGTTTTTTAGATATAAAACGTTTCATATTACTGGTTAATACTTAAGAAATAACCACAAAGTCCTGAAATTTGTATGAAATGGTCTCTTTAAAGGCGGGAGTCTGGATCCTGAGGAGGAAACGCAGGGTTCAGGTGTGTGTCACAGTGTTTTGGTTACTGAGTAAAACAACTCAAGAAGCTTCACCTTGTGTGGTGCTACACATGGTATGAAGACAGGAAATAGTGATTGGTGATGTCAGCACATTACCTGTACAGGTGTGATTTGGGCACCAGCTTGTTCCTCTGATCTCTGTCGCTTCCTGTCACAATGAAGAATCATGATTATCAATTCGTACACATTTTGTGTAACTGCCCATTGTTAAAAAAAAACTACCGGGTAGAGATTCAAACAGATAATCTATACTGAACGTCGACTTGCTGCTGGACCCACGATACTACGTGTGAGGTTCAGTTCAAGACGGGCTACAGAAAGAACAAAGACCCAACTGTTACATGTCGTCCTGTTAGAAGCCCGGAACATGATAACAGCATCTTTGCTTGAAGGTACGAGTTATATGTGAGAGTTAAACCTTGTGGTCAAATCCAAGTCCTTCAGTTCATGTAGAAAACAAAGGAAGGCCAATTATGGCCATACTAACTGATAACAAATTACAAGCCCTGATTAATTTTACAGATAATTATACGTATCACTCTTTATTAAAGTCTTGGAACAGAGTCCTACAAACTAGGAACAGCTATGAAGAATCCTAAGGTGGTCCGGTTATGATTCTGATTTTAAACCAAAAACTTCTTGAAAGGACTCACTACCTACTACTCATTTGCCCACAAGGGGACATTTTTGAGCTTTAAAGTACTACAACAAAAATACAGATTAGGTCAAGATGACTTTTATCAACAATTACAAGTTAGACACCAATTTGATCAAAACATTAAAAAAAACAATATGGATGAAAAGTGATATGGGACTGTTGCAGACTATGACTGAGTCCATCAAAGCTAGTTCACACAATAAAATTACATCCAAATTATATAAACCATTCAGCGAGGTAAACGGAGACTACAATAGGGGGTTTTCACGGTGTGTCATCAAACCAGAAGTGTTAAACTACACACATGATGTAGCCATAGTTGTCCTGGAACACACACTGACAGAGACGAGGCTGCCAAACACCATCGGAACCTCTGACCTCCACCAAACAGAGAAAGTGGGTGAAGTGTCCCTGCTTCCAGGCGGAGCAGGAATTTGAACCGGTGACCCTCTGGTTACCAGATGACCTGCTTTACCACCTGAGCCATGGCCACAGATCTATACGAGTTGGCTCCTTCGTCTTGTGTGGTTTTCTTTTAATAAACCTGTGTTCTCTTCAACAACAGTATAATATATATAATATGTTGTATGTACTTAATAATCAACTATGAATAATTTTAGGCTATATACAGTCCAGACTGGACTGGTTGATATTTTTATTGATAGTACATATGTAAGGGAAATATGAATTTTACCTCTTTAGTTCTTTTTTTCAGGGGCACCACCCGGTTTATCAGGAATTAAATACCAGAATATTACAATAGAGTAATTAATTTCAGTCTCATAATCTAAGGTCGTGTGGTCTACTTCTGACAGGGACTCAAATCACACAAAAACACACTGAACCGATCAATTAAAATCATAGTGGATATTTATTAAACAAAGAGACAAACCAATAACAAAGGAACAAATAACAAACAAGAGAAACCGGATTTCTAGATGTAACGGGAACGAATAAGTGATATGGAGCTAAGATCCTGGGAAGAGACATTAGCATCAAGTACTTAGTGATTCTAAGATCAGTTGTTCATTTATCTTAACGTTTAAAGAGTCCATTTCATACATATTTCAGGACTTTGTGGTTTATTCTTAAGTATTAAGCAGTAATATGAAACATTTTATATCTAAAAAACATCAGGAAACACTGATTAACAGATCTTTCAATCTGTCTGCGTTAAAATTCGGGTGGTTCCGGCTCCTTCCGTCAGGCTTCATCAGCAGCTCAGTCATATTCATTGTTCGAATTAGCTGGACTCTGATTGGCTAACAAACTAGCCAATGAGAACAAAGTATACTGTTTCCTGCCCCGCTGCGCATGACGTCGTGCCTTTCTGTTTGCTACGTCTTATGCTAACAGCTTTTAGCCAGCAGCATGCTAGTCGTGGTTTCAACTGCAGGAGCTGATGAATACTAATGAACAAAGGAGTTGTGATGAAACAGATACAGGCCGTTAGAACTCAGGTGTTATCACCACCTGCGTGATAACCCTAACCCTATGACAGGAACGTTGTGGAAACATTAAGCCTAAAGGAGAGGGGTCGACTCTCTTGGCCTAAAGTGCATCATTAGCTACGTTTACATGCGCCAAATTTCCCCAATCTGATTAAAATCTTGGTCGATCTGAATTCCCAAATCCCTGTTTACATGGACACTAACTGAAATGATCTGATCATGTCATGAGTACACATGCACCAAGCACTCGATCAGGTTAAATGAGTTGAGCATGCGCACAGCGAGTTGTCTTTCCGGGGGAAGAAAAAAAGTAAACAAACTCCGTCCTTTCTGCACGTCTTTCCCGCCCCATCGTGTGCTCGAGCTGACTCACGTTATCCCCAATATGAACCTTCTGCAGGTGATTACCTTTATGTTTGGGTTTTTACTGGTCGCATTAACCAAGCTAGAGGCTGAATACATATTACTACTGCTCCTCCGCCACAGGAGAGGAGAGCAGGATGACAGGATGACTGCACCAGCAGACCACTTCTGTTTACTTCCCGCTATGTTTTCTACTTGAGTCTGCGAAAGCAGAAAGACGGCACGCTGAAGTTGTACGCATGCGCAGTGGGCTTTTTTTCACCCTCTCTTTCCGAATGGGTGTGTACATGCACGTCTATCCCAATGAAGATCGGACAAAACCACCCCTCTCGATCGGAAGTAAATTTCTTTCGGAATCAGGCTGCATCGGATCAAAACATTCTGATTGACATGTTTACATGACGTCTTTTTTATCCGATTGGGCGTTTATTCCGATTAAATGTGCCCATGTAAACGTAGGTAGTGTCAGCAGCAGTTTCATCCTTCAGTCTCTGCTGGGTTCTATCTAAACAATGTTTGTAGCCTGATGTTCCAATTTCTTCAGGTGACCTTTGCTGACCTTTCACTCCAACAGATGGAACCCAATCTGGGGGTCATTATCTTTATGAAGGTCAGACCTTTTACCTGTAATACAATGAAAAATACAGCACATTTAATTTTAGCTCTACATGTTAAAAATGATGTTGCTACTGCAGCAGGCTATTAAATGTGATTATATTAAGGCACTAACTTGATATGAATTATATTATCACATTAGAAAATCAGTTAAGAGCTGCTGCTAACAACAATTCACTTACCTGACAAGAAACACGCTGAACAAATTTGGATGTTGTCCAGATTTTTTCCTCGTAGATCCTGATTTAGTTTCGTTAACCCCAAGCAGTTCCTTTCCTCTGATAACATTTGGCAGTCTATAAAAATGCAAATGTTTTCACGCTCGGACTGATTGGTACAGCCCAAAACACGGCAATAATTCACGGTTAATTCATCCTTTCGTTTCTACCTTTGGAATCTGTTAGTTTACCTCCAAGTATCTCCAATATGGCAACTTCCGGTTTGATGACACGCCGTGAAAACCCTCTATAAGTAGAGACGGGAAACTGAAAGTAATGTGCAAATTTCAAATGATAGTTGGGACAATATATGTCAAATACAATGGACAGTCACAAGTTTTAATATATGGAAATACATTTTGTTGGAAGAATGGTCAGATTTTTTATTACTCCCACTCAAAAGAAAATATGAGAGCAACGTGTTGGAGACTTTGTGGCTCTTTACAAGCCAATCATTTCCATATTTTTTTGGAACTGTCCAGCTCTGGAGTCATACTGGTTACAGATTTGTGAACATATAAAATATGTATTTCACAGTGAGCTACTCTGTAACATTGAAAATTTGTATTTGATGAATGTGCCTGTAACAACAAGGAGAAAAAAAGAAACAGCTGCTATGTACGCTCTTGACAGCGAGTAAGAAGGCCATAACCCAGAAACGGCTGAAGCCAGACTCACAGGGTGCGATTTGGCGGGGGGGGATGGGGGAATTCACCCCCCCCCACTGCTTTTGATGTCCCCACCCTTAAACTTATCCCTGGGGGGGATAAGTTTATCTTTTTGTTCTTCTTGTTCTTCATCCGACCATACTTGCCAACCCTCAAGATTTTCCCGGATGAACCCAGAATTTCAACGCTCCCCCTGAAAAAATAATATTGCTAAACCATCTGTCGCCATTTCCGGCCGGACAATAATAACAGTTACACCTCGAAGTCACCACCACCTGTTGCACAGGTACTGTTATTTAATTAGCCAACTTACTTTATTACTGTGAACTGTTATTTTGTCAAATAAATAAGCACTGAGTGTTTAATGTGTGTGCGTGTATGCAACCCCCCACCCCAGACCTTTTGAATAAGCCAGAAAGCTTGTCATTATTTTCATAAATAAAAAGTGAAAAAAAAATCCCCTCTATTTTTTCCCACAAATCGCACACTGCGGACCCACCAAGTATTACAGAATGGATCGATGTTGTCCCAGAAATATACGTCATGGGAAAAACTCACTTACTCTTAGAATTGCTTTTAGATTGAAGAATGCTTCTGGTTTCTACAATTTCTAAAAGTAGAACAGGAGGAAGAGCTTTTAGTTATCAGGCTCCTCTCCTGTGGAACCAGCTTCCACTTTTTATCCGTGAGGCAGACACCTTGTGTAGTTTTAAGACTTAAAACTTAAAACCTTTTTACACAATCCTATAGTCAGGGTTAGCTTGGGTTCTCCTGATCCATCCCTTTAGTTATGCTGCTATAGGTTTAGACTGCTGGAGGACATACTGTCCACATGTCTTCTGTCTGCTGTCTCTCTTTACTCTCCATGTTTGTATTGATTGTTACTGCTGTCATTAACTGTTTCTCTGTTTATCTTTCTATAGACATGACGACTGTCCCAAATCCATCAGTGTTGGTCTCTTTCCTGTCAGCTCAGACCCCAGTCGGCTAAGGCAGAAGGCCGCCCATCCTGAGCCGGGTTCTGGTTCTGGTTCTGCTAGAGGTTTCTTCCTGTTAAAAGGGAGTCGTTCCTTTCCACTGTCTCCAATTGTGCTGCTCAGGATGAAGGATTGAGCTGAACTAAAAATTCAACCCAATCAGCTGGTTCCTTGGATAGAAAATGTTTTATTATTAATTGGTTGATTTTTCTGTAAAGTGTCTTGAAATGACTTTGTCATGAACTGGAACTTTATAAATAATTAAACTTGAATTCATCTTGACATTTTCTACCAAATCTGGTCCAAATGGATTCAGTATATTAAACCTGTAAGAGCTGATCCTATGTTTTACTTGTAAATTCTTGACATCCTTATTTAAAGCTACTGTATATACTCGCGTATAAGTCGGTTTTTTGAGGAATAAATTTCAGGTCTGAAGAAAGGTTCCGACCTATACGTGTGATATCGGGAAGAAGTAGGGTTTTTTTTTTCAGAGGAAAATGTCGACAGCTTGGGGACTGGAGCAAGTACTCGGACGAGCGAATGATGTTCCTTATCAGCATGGATTATCAAAAACACTTTATATCTTTTTATCAATAAACATGACAAAAGATTGCCAAAAGTACAGATTTTCATTATTTTCTGCTCTCATTTTCAAACACCCTTCATCACTGGGGACTTCCTGACACAAACTGATTCTGACACCGACTTATACGCGGGTCAATGCTAAATTCCTCAAATTTTCTGCTGAGAAAGAGGTCTGACTTATACACGAGTATATACAGAAAATCAGTGTTCCTCTCAATTTGTTTTCAATCACTGTTTAAAATTTTGTAAATTAAAAAAAAAATAAAAGTTATAAAAAAAAAATATATATATATATATAGTATTTTCAAAGTAATGTCAATCCTGAACCCTTGTCAGTCTCTCCCTTTTGTCTGGTTTTGTTAATGGGATTGAAGCCATGGACCTTTTTAAAATTACCTGCCATGTTCTATATTTAATTTGTCCCTATAAATGTATCATATTATTTGTACTGCTTTGAAAGAAAAGGGAAAAAACAACAAAACAGTTTGTTCAGCTTTAATAAATATGGTTTTACTGGTGTTTTACTGTGTTGCACAAGAGACTAATAGGTAAGTGGGTGGAGCCTGAAACAAGCCAATATGCTTAGAAGGGACAAGTCACCTGGTACTACAGCTGCTGTCTTGGAGATGGTGCCTGTTTAAACCAATTTTTATAAAATCCTCTTCCTCTGGCTCCACCTCCTCAGGTGTGTCCAGGTACTTGTTCCAGCGACTCACTTGTTTCACCTGCAGGAAGCCAGACAAATTTGAACCATCACATGCTTTGGTTTTCTGGCTCCTGGGTGTTAAAACAGAACCCACCTGATTGTTTCTCTGTTCGTCTTCCTCCTCCCACTCTTCAGCTGTCTTCATCTCCTCCCTGTGAACATCAGACTTTAACTGGGTGTTGAGACAGGTGAGAACACCTGGACAGGAGGTTTGATATTTACATAAACAATTCATGTGTCTGACATGTTTTGCCATATTATTAGAATTCAATGCAGTTTTTTTTTAAACAAAAATCATTTCAAAGCTCTAAACAAAAGCAAAAAGGCATCAGCAGCCCAGATTCAAAGTTAGTTTTATCAATTAGGTATACAGTGGGGCAAAAAAGTATTTAGTCAGCCACCAATTGTGTAAGTTCTCCCACTTAAAAAGATCAGAGAGGCCTGTAATTTTCATCATAGGTATACCTCAACTATGAGAGACAAAATGAGGAAAAAAAATCCAGAAAATCACATTGTCTGATTTTTAAAGAATTTATTTGCAAATTATGGTGGAAAATAAGTATTTGGTCAATAACAAAAGTTAATCTCAATACTTTGTTATATAGCCTTTGTTGGCAATGACAGAGGTCAAACGTTTTCTGTAAGTCTTCACAAGGTTTTCACACACTGTTGCTGGTATTTTGGCCCATTCCTCCATGCAGATCTCCTCTAGAGCAGTGATGTTTTGGGGCTGACGCTGGGCAACACGGACTTTCAACTCCCTCCAGAGATTTTCTATGGGGTTGAGATCTGGAGACTGGCTAGGCCACTCCAGGACCTTGAAATGCTTCTTACGAAGCCACTCCTTCGTTGCCCGGGCGGTGTGTTTGGGATCATTGTCATGCTGAAAGACCCAGCCACGTCTCATTTTCAATGCCCTTGCTGATGGAAGGAGGTTTTCACTCAAAATCTTACGATACATGGCCCCATTCATTCTTTCCTTTACACGGATCAGTCGTCCTGGTCCCCTTGCAGAAAAACAGCCCCAAAGCATGATGTTTCCACCCCCATGCTTTACAGTAGGTATGGTGTTCTTTGGATCCAACTCAGCATTCTTTCCCCTCCAAACACGACAAGTTGAGTTTCTACCAAAAAGTTCTATTTTGGTTTCATCTGACCATATGATGTTCTCCCAATCCTCTTCTGGATCATCCAAATGCTCTCTAGCAAACCACAGACGGGCCTGGACGTGTCCTGGCTTCAGCAGGGGGACACGTCTGGTACTGCAGGATTTGAGTCCCTGGCGGCGTAGTGTGTTACTGATGGTAGCCTTTGTTACTTTGGTCCCAGCTCTCTGCAGGTCATTCACTAGGTCCCTCCGTGTGGTTCTGGGATTTTTGCTCACCGTTCTTGTGATCATTTTGACCCCACGGGGTGAGATCTTGCGTGGAGCCCCAGAACGAGGGAGATTATCAGTGGTCTTGTATGTCTTCCATTTTCTAATAATTGCTCCCACAGTTGATTTCTTCACACCAAGCTGCTTACCTATTGCAGATTCAGTCTTCCCAGCCTGGTGAAGGTCTACAATTTTGTTTCTGGTGTCCTTTGACAGCTCTTTGGTCTTGGCCATAGTGGAGTTTGGAGCGTGACTGTTTGAGGTTGTGGACAGGTGTCTTTTATACTGATAACGAGTTCACACAGGTGCCATTAATACAGGTAACGAGTGGAGGACCGAGGAGCCTCTTAAAGAAGTTACAGGTCTGTGAAAGCCAGAAATCTTACTTGTTTGTAGGTGACCAAATACTTATTTTCCACCATAATTTGCAAATAAATTCTTTAAAAATCAGACAATGTGATTTTCTGGATTTTTTTTCCTCATTTTGTCTCTCATAGTTGAGGTATACCTATGATGAAAATTACAGGCCTCTCTGATCTTTTTAAGTGGGAGAACTTACACAATTGGTGGCTGACTAAATACTTTTTTGCCCCACTGTATTCATAGAGGGGACATCCCATGGCATTATGTGCAAAGCTGACTGCCATACTGGAAAAGGCAAAATTCATACTCACTGTAGTGAATATAACTGAGTGTTAATATGTAGAGTGGTCCCTCGTTAACTCTAGAAGTTACTTTCTAAAAATAACCTACAATAGGTGAAATCCATGAATTAGTCAGCTTTATTTTTTATTCTAGACGTTTTAAGGCTGTAAAACCCCTCACTACACAATTTTTACACTTTCCTCTCTGGACCAGCTGAAAACAAAAATACTTACTGAAAACTGACTGAGCCTGACATAAACTGATGGTGAGGGATGGAGGTCAGTTTGATCTGTTTCAGTTGAATCACAATTAAAAACATCTGATTTCCATCCGTTTGTTTTTATTTGTCAGTTTCAAGTTATTTCAGAGACATTAATTAATCACAGATAAATATCATGCACTTTATTCATTAGTTTATCTGAGTTGAAAAAGTGAACAGAGTGGTTACCATAGTGACCAGGTGTTGCGGTTCTGCTCTTCAATCAGCACTCCTCTCATGGCATTCAGCTTCTGGACATGATGGCGACAGTCAGACCCTGATCCCCTCCCAAATTCCTGTCAGTGTTGCAATCAAAGAATATTTTTTCTTAATTTGTTTATTTAAAAAAAACCATAGAACAAACAACTTAAAACTGCTGATCTTCAGTTGAGTTTTAATAAGGGAGAGAGCAGACTGGACTTGCTCAGGAAGCTGATGGTGTGTTCACACCAGCCCAACCGTCAGCGTCAGAAGCATCAAGATTACATGTAAAGTCTACGGTAGAGTCCGTCAGACGGGCGTCAGAGTCTCTGCAGCGCTTTGGGAGCGTTAGCAGAGTCAACTTTTCAAGGGTTGACACTTGAAACGTGAGCAATGCAGAAGTTAAGCGAGCTGAACTTTTGACGCTCTTGAAGCGGCACGTCAACCAATCAGAGCGTCTCATTGTAGTGATGTCACTGCACGTAACTTGAATGAAGTGTGACTAAGAAAAAAATTAATTTCAACAATGGAAGACAAGCTTATCGCTGATGCACCCGACATCGACGTTGTCTAGTTTTATTAAGTGAATAAAGCCAAGCCACTCTCTCGATATGATCCGCCATAGTTCAGAACATCCGACAACACAGGAAGCCCCGCCTACACGCTCTGTTCTGTGGTAGGCGTTACAAGCTTCAATGTACAAGCATCAAACTGGAAGCGTTGGGAGCGCTGCTTGACGCGTGCGGTGTGAACACACCATTAGATCCTTCAACATTTGCAGCAAGATGTTGAAGATCTGTTGTGGAGAGTGTAATCACACCTGCAGTCACCTGTTGGGGGCGGAGCATAACAGCAGGCAACATGAAGAGGCTGAACAGATTGATGAGGGCTGGTTCTGTTCTGGGGACTGATCTGGATCCTCTTGAATTGATTGTCCAAAGGAGGATGAAGAACATGAGGGTAAACCCTCATCATCCTCTTCAGAACACAGTAACTCAACAACAGATCCAACAAAGGAGATCCTTCCCGTCCACAGCTAGAACCCTCTACAGGAGATCCTTCCCGTCCACAGCTAGAACTCTCTACAGGAGATCCTTCCCGTCCACAGCTAGAACTCTCTACAGGAGATCCTTCCCGTCCACAGCTAGAACCCTCTACAGGAGATCCTTCCCGTCCACAGCTAGAACTCTCTACAGGAGATCCTTCCCGTCTACAGCTAGAACCCTCTACAGGAGAACCTTCCTGTCTACAGCTAGAACCCTCTACAGTAGATCCTTCATGTCTACAGCTAGAACCCTCTACAGGAGAACCTTCCCGTCCACAGCTAGAACCCTCTACAGGAGATCCTTCCCGTCCACAGCTAGAACCCTCTACAGTAGATCCTTCAGCACAGCTAGAGCCCTCTGCAGGAGAACCTTCCCGTCCACAGCTAGAACTCTCTACAGGAGATCCTTCCCGTCCACAGCTAGACCTCTCTACAGGAGATCCTTCCCGTCCACAGCTAGAACCCTCTACAGGAGATCCTTCCCGTCCACAGCTAGAACTCTCTACAGGAGTTCCTTCCCGTCTACTGCTAGAACCCTCTACAGTAGCTCCTTCATGTCTACAGCTAGAACCCTCTACAGGAGATCCTTCCCGTCCACAGCTAGACCCCTCTACAGGAGAACCTTCCTGTCTACAGCTAGAACCCTCTACAGTAGATCCTTCATGTCTACAGCTAGAACCCTCTACAGGAGAACCTTCCCGTCCACAGCTAGAACCCTCTACAGGAGATCCTTCCCGTCCACAGCTAGAACCCTCTACAGTAGATCCTTCATGTCTACAGCTAGAACCCTCTACAGGAGAACCTTCCCGTCCACAGCTAGATCCCTCTCCATGAGATCCTTCCCGTCCACAGCTAGACCCCTCTACAGGAGATCCTTCCCGTCCACAGCTAGAACCCTCTACAGTAGATCCTTCATGTCTACAGCTAGAACCCTCTACAGGAGAACCTTCCCGTCCACAGCTAGAACCCTCTACAGGAGATCCTTCCCGTCCACAGCTAGAACCCTCTACAGTAGATCCTTCATGTCTACAGCTAGAACCCTCTACAGGAGAACCTTCCCGTCCACAGCTAGAACCCTCTACAGGAGATCCTTCCCGTCCACAGCTAGAACCCTCTACAGGAGATCCTTCCCGTCCACAGCTAGAACTCTCTACAGGAGATCCTTCCCGTCCACAGCTAGAACCCTCTACAGGAGAACCTTCCCGTCCACAGCTAGAACCCTCTACAGGAGATCCTTCCCGTCCACAGCTAGAACCCTCTACAGGAGAACCTTCCTGTCTACAGCTAGAACCCTCTACAGGAGAACCTTCCTGTCTACAGCTAGAACCCTCTATTACACATCTATTAAATCCAGATCTACAGTTTCTTTGTGTCCCTCTCATTGATTAATATGAAGTGGTAGTTGACTGCATCCGAATATGAACCCACAGCTTAGACACTCTTACTATACTTTTACTGTCAGACAGGACATGGAGAAACATAAAATAAGCCTTAATGTTGACTTCATAAATGATGTTTTTCCTTCCTCTAGAAGCAGCAGTCACAATGTCATTAGACAGTAATTCCTCCATTCTACTGAAGGAGGATCTGGATGAGTATTAAATCATCAGACAGAGAAGATGAGATAAAGATTTCATATGTAACAAGTAATGTCAGCAGAAACTTTATAACAGTTCAAACTCCAGATCTCCAGGCACCTGCAGGTTTTAGATGTTCTCTGCTTTAACACACCTGGTTCAAATGAGCAGGTCTCTGTAGAACCTGTTGACATGATGTGGAAGCAATTAAATCATTTCAATCAGCTGAAGTACATCTAAAACATGAAGGCTGAGGCACTGGAGTACTGGAGAATCCTGCTAAATGACGTCAAAGAACTGTTTTCAATTGACTGATTTATCTGATCGGGGATTCTGACCTTTATCAGAGTCTGTTTCTGTCCACACAGCTTACAGCTCCACTTCTTTACCTTCTTCACCTGCCAGAAGAAACACACCTGATAAACATCCTGAACTCTATGTTCTATTAGGGTTGTTGATTACTGAGTTCAGGTCTGCGGGGGGTTATTCTCTACTGGCGTTTCCTCGTGGAGGTAAATAAACACAACACAAGTACAAAGATCCATAACATGCTAAAAGCTTGTCTTACCTGGTGCACCTGAAAGGTCTGACAGCTGGAACACCTGACGACATGAAATTCTGGCATCGTAACAGTTACCCTAGTGGATTCTGTTTCAATTTTGCGCGCTCGCGGATTTTCTTTTTGGTTTATGGCGGTTTGCAACCAACTTAAAGGTGCATTACCGCCACCTAGTGGTAAGGAGTGTGGTTCGGGACTTATCTATTCTATTATTTTATTTATAAACTCAACTATTATTTAAATCCTCGAACCAGTGCAATCTCAAAATTATCAGCACTATGCTAGAACAGATTTAATCATTCTCCTAGACTCCTAGTCTTGATACCTGTCCATCTTGTCTCTTGGACACAGTATGTCCACCTTCCGCCTCTGCATCATGTCAACCAACTCTCTAGTTCTTCCTGTTATAGTCTCTAATTCAAAATCCGACTCTCTCTCTATGAACACTCCTTCCTCCTCTTTCCACCCAGTAGTCCAGTTTCCATCAGCTGCCTGCAGGTTAACAGACCTGGTGGAGGTCTTTGTTAACCCGGACCTCGACCGATCCAGTATGGAGGTCAGATTCATGACTTGCATCATTTTTTATTTCACATGTTTTACATCAGATGCCCTTCCTGACACAACACTCTGCATCTATCGGGCCTGGGACCAGGAAGACACTGGCTTGTGATTTCCTTATTTTAATTGAAACAGAATGTTAATCCAATAATGGCTCAATACAACAGATTGAAAAGCAGGTAAATAAACAATGAAGACAAGAATTAATAAGGTTTAAACAGGTGTGACATCATTAAAAACAGATTTTAGAACAAGTTATTTAAAACATTTCTTTTACTGTTTTCTTAAGACCAATATAAACAGGATGTGAATTAGCTTCAGCTCATTTTGATCGCACAATCATGTGACATCACCTATATGTGTTACCTGTTGACCTGCTCACCTGTGTTAGACAGCTTCCTGCCAACTGTCCTGCAGCATCACAGTGACAGATCAATGAACCAAAGATCAAAATCAGCCTGATCAAAACTTCAGATTAAAAGTCAGTATTGTGAGATTTTAAGCACCTTCTGCCTCTCTTTCAGAATAAAAGCCTGTGAATTCACTGTGATTAAAGCTTATATTGTGAAATATTTGCAGAAAGTTACATGATGATGTCACAGATCATCCAATCAGAGACTCAGTCATTCATGTCACATCATCAGATCAGCTGATTAACATACTGGGTACACTTTCAGAGGCAGACACAGGTGATTAGTTACTCAGGTGGAATGCTGTTCTGGGTCAGAGCTCATCTGGCGCTCCACAACCCTCTGAACCTTACAGGCAGCCATCTTGGCATGAATATCCATCTTCCTCTCAAAGTATTCAACAAGCACCGGCTCCGTTAACAGCGATGCTAGAACCTGTTCGAAGGTAATTGACCAATCAACATCCAGTGTGCTGCCCTGCTTCTGCTCTCTGGCGATCCGCACTGTGTCATGGGTGATGTCTTCGCACAGCAGTGAGCTGGAGCTAACCACTGAGTACGACGACACAGATGTGTCATCTTTGTTTTCCTCATCGGACATCTGTGGCACCTCAAGCTCCAGCTGGGCATCAGCAAGTGCTTGGCATACCAGATCCTCGCCCGAGGCTCCCTCATCCAGCCCATCCTTTGGATGTGAGGAGATGGGCGGGGCCTGAGTGGCAGCCTCAGGCTTCTTGCTGCCATTGCTGAACTTCTTCCCCACCTCTCCAATGCGCAACAGCAGGCTAGCGACGGTGGCGATGGCATGATAGAGCTCCTGCTCAGATGGCTCCTCGCTGAACATGTTGTACAGGGTCTTACAGAACTCGATGAACTGCTCCTGCACACACACAGGTAAACACACACAGGTAAACACACACAGGTAAACAAACACAGGTAAACACACACAGGTAAACACACACAGGTAAATACACACAGGTAAACACACACAGGTAAACACACACAGGTAAATACACACAGGTAAACAAACACAGGTAAACACACACAGGTAAACAAACACAGGTAAACAAACACAGGTAAACACACACAGGTAAACAAACACAGGTAAACACACACAGGTAAACAAACACAGGTAAACACACACAGGTAAACACAAACAGGTAAACACACACAGGTAAATACACACAGGTAAACACACACAGGAAAATACACACAGGTAAACACACAGGTAAATACACACAGGTAAACACACACAGGTAAATACACACAGGTAAACACACACAGGTAAACACACACAGGTAAATACACACAGGTAAACACACACAGGTAAACACACACAGGTAAACACACACAGGTAAACACACACAGGTAAACAAACACAGGTAAACACACACAGGTAAACACACACAGGTAAACACACACAGGTAAACACACACAGGTAAACACACACAGGTAAATACACACAGGTAAACACACACAGGTAAACAAACACAGGTAAATACACACAGGTAAACAAACACAGGTAAACACACACAGGTAAACACACACAGGTAAACACACACAGGTAAACACACACAGGTAAACACACACAGGTAAACACACACAGGTAAATACACACAGGTAAACACACACAGGTAAATACACACAGGTAAACACACACAGGTAAACACACACAGGTAAACAAACACAGGTAAACACACACAGGTAAACAAACACAGGTAAACACACACAGGTAAACACACACAGGTAAACACACACAGGTAAACACACACAGGTAAACACACACAGGTAAACACACACAGGTAAACACACACAGGTAAACACACACAGGTAAATACACACAGGTAAACACACACAGGTAAACAAACACAGGTAAACACACACAGGTAAACACACACAGGTAAATACACACAGGTAAACACACACAGGTAAACACACACAGGTAAACACACACAGGTAAACACACACAGGTAAATACACACAGGTAAACACACAGGTAAATACACACAGGTAAACACACACAGGTAAATACACACAGGTAAACACACACAGGTAAACACGCACAGGTAAATACACACAGGTAAACAAACACAGGTAAACACACACAGGTAAACAAACACAGGTAAACACACACAGGTAAACACACACAGGTAAATACACACAGGTAAATACACACAGGTAAACACACACAGGTAAACACACACAGGTAAACAAACACAGGTAAACACACACAGGTAAACACACACAGGTAAATACACACAGGTAAACACACACAGGTAAATACACACAGGTAAACACACACAGGTAAATACACACAGGTAAACAAACACAGGTAAACAAACACAGGTAAACAAACACAGGTAAACACACACAGGTAAATACACACAGGTAAACACACACAGGTAAACACACACAGGTAAACACACACAGGTAAACAAACACAGGTAAACACACACAGGTAAACACACACAGGTAAATACACACAGGTAAACACACACAGGTAAACACACACAGGAAAACACACACAGGTAAACAACCACAGGTAAATACACACAGGTAAACACACACAGGTAAATACACACAGGTAAACACACACAGGTAAACACACACAGGTAAATACACACAGGTAAACAAACACAGGTAAACACACACAGGTAAACAAACACAGGTAAACACAAACAGGTAAACACACACAGGTAAACACACACAGGTAAATACACACAGGTAAACACACACAGGTAAACACACACAGGTAAATACACACAGGTAAACAAACACAGGTAAACACACACAGGTAAACACACACAGGTAAACACACACAGGTAAACACCCACAGGTAAACACACACAGGTAAATACACACAGGTAAACACACACAGGTAAACACACAAAGGTAAACACACACAGGTAAACACACACAGGTAAAAAAACACAGGTAAACACACACAGGTAAACAAACACAGGTAAACAAACACAGGTAAATACACACAGGTAAACAAACACAGGTAAACACACACAGGTAAACACACACAGGTAAACACACACAGGTAAACACACACAGGTAAACACACACAGGTAAACACACACAGGTAAATACACACAGGTAAACACACACAGGTAAACACACACAGGTAAACACACACAGGTAAACACACACAGGTAAATACACACAGGTAAATACACACAGGTAAACACACACAGGTAAACACACACAGGTAAATACACACAGGTAAATACACACAGGTAAATACACACAGGTAAACACACAGGTAAATACACACAGGTAAATACACACAGGTAAATACACACAGGTAAATACACACAGGTAAATACACACAGGTAAACACACAGGTAAACACACAGGTAAATACACACAGGTAAATACACTTGTGGTGTGCACTTGTACATGTTCACTTGTAGAGCTCCTCACCTGGTTCATCCTTGGCAGGTCTTTGATTGTTTCTTTCTTGGGCTCCTTCTCTTTGGCCCACATCCTCAGGTAATACCTATAGTCCTTCACCTCTGTAACAGTCCAACAGGTGAAAACAGGTGAGTCATTTATCAGTTCCTGCTCCTCACACACTTGTGTTACCTTTACACACTGTTAAGTGGGGGTGGGGCACTTACCTTTTTTTTCATCACTGTCTCCTGCCCCATCCTTTGTTAACCCACCTGTTCAGAGGAAAATCATAATAATCATTATAAGGAAATAGAGTCTGAACTGACCCAACAGGTAAAATGTTTACACTGACAGTAATCCGATTACAATGTATCACAGCCTCATCCTTCAGCAGTGATGTTACAATACAGGTGAGACGTCTCCTGCTGTTCACATGAGGTCAGACCTATGGAAGATTCAGGTGAACCTGCTGCTTGGACACCTTGATATAAGGCAGGAGGTTACACAATTGAACCAGCGTAAACTGATTAAACTGATTTTCCAAAGCCCAGTGGTCTGTTAGTGAAAGTGTCTCAGGGTGTCTGCTGTTTGGAGGGTGGGGGGTGGTGGGGGTAGACTGAAGCAAATCTCATCATCGTCAAGTGAAAACTGAAACCTGTCCTTCAAGTTCCAACAGAATCCTGTCAGACCACAACAGTCCTGTTAGCTGATCTACTGCTGACACAGTCATGTGTTCAATAAATAGATCAAACTGTGTCACATGATCAACATAGTGTCAACAGCTTCCTGTTTACTTTATATCAGACTCTTTGAGCTGCAGGAGCAACAAATAAAGAATCAGATTAGAAAAGCACTGAACTTGTGTCACATTGTTAAACTGGATTTGCAGCCAGAGAACGTTCCTGATAGAAACCAGAGAATTTGATGAAAGTTCCAACTAAAAATCACCAGGGAACAAGAGCAAGTCAGAAAATCCTCTTCCAATGTAAGGAACTATGAAATAATCCTGATTCCAGGTTAGTTGGATTGATTAAAAAGTGTAACTGATGTCTGAGAGCAGCTTCAGGTCAGTAAAAAGCCTAGAAGGTTCGGCTGGTTCATTAGATAGAAAATGTTTTATTATTAATTGATTGATTTTTCTGTGAAGTGCCTTGAAATGACTTTGTTATGAACTGAAACTTTATAAATAAACTTGAAACTTGAGAAGGTGTAGTTGAAAGTTCAGAGTGAAGTGCTCTTTTATTATGTTCATCTTCAGGTGAATCTTAGTGAATAACAACCAGCTGTTTACAACTCCATGAATTTAACAAAACAAAAATAGTCCAAGCTTGGCAATATTGGTAGAGCAGTTAAAAAAACACTCTCCCTCATTGGAATCTCATTTAAGTCTCCTGACAAAGAAAAAAAAAACCTTTAACAAAGCAGATCATCCTTTTAAAGGACCTGGCTCCACCCAACCACGACATTACCACATGCTGATTAGATTATCTCCACCCAACAGAACATTTCAACCCATGATCTACTTCATCTCTACACATTTTTACACTTCGTGTTTTAATCAGTTCACAGTTCAATAACCCAGAAGGTAACCCACTGATTCATCATGTGTGCACCCACGACGAATCGCTTTATGTTCTGATCAGGTGGTCCAAATGGGACAGGATGAGGCGATGACAAAGACCTGAACCAGGTGGGTCAACCTGAACCAGAGCCTTATAAAAACCTGATCTGAGATGTTTTTGTGACGATGACTTCTACACCTGAATAAAACTCACTTCAAGCAGCACCTGGTATGAAGGATGATTGACAGCTGGAAACATGTGATCATATTATTTAGGTGTTACTTCATTCAGCAGATATGATGCAGGCTAGTGTGATCAATCTAAAAACAATCAACAAAAACAACTTTAAAACCATCAGCTTTTGTTTTAGACTCCAGAAATGTTAGTTCTGATCAGAATTTTTGTGCAGATGATATTGAGTCATTGTCACACAAAAACATATTTCAGACAAATGAGATAAAATACTACGACTGTCCTGAATGAAGGTGAAATAAAAATTCTAATCTGGTGTTTTTTAATTTTCTAAGCGCATTAATTAGTTGAGGCAGTAATTAACATGAGTCCATCTCTAATATTTTTCTTTACCCAAAATTTTTCTACTGCCATCTGAAAAAGTAACTTGCTCCAGAGCTCATAAGGTTTCCAGCATCCGTTACCATGGAGACAAGCCCAGATTTGAGTTTTGAAAAACCTTCAACAGAACCTGAAGTTACCTCAATGAACCACTAATCCTGCTTCAAAGTTCAGGCCCAACATTTCATCAAATCAAAAGATATTACAAACCTGATGTCACTTCCTGCTGTTGCAAAGTGTCCAAATCAGACAGGAAGGAAGATTCTGGAGAAAACATCAGGGAGAAAAGAAGCAAAGGCGGAAGAGGAAGAAGAGCAGCACACAGAGTGTTATGGTGTCTGCCAGCTGGAGTAAACAAACACTGTGGGTGGAGTGAGTGTGTGTTCACCTTCTGGTTTATTCTCTGTGAAGAAGTGTGTTGCCTCCAAAGCAGACTCCGCCTCCTCAGGACGAAAAGCTGCAACAAACAAATATCAGTTTTTAAAGCAAATATAACATCAGCATCACCTGCAGCTCAGCTTGCAAACTGCCTTCAGGAGGGTTCCTGTGGTTTTAGGTGGGTTCAAAGATTTGTGTAGATTCTCCGTCATTCAAGACATGTCAAATCAACAAGTCTTCCAAAAAATGGAACTGGACTTCTTTTTCCATCTCTTGAAAATATGTCACCTTCATCCATAAGGCTTCTTCAGTTCTGATCCTGGTTTGGCAGTTCTGTATTGTTCTCAGTGAGCTGCATCACACTGAGAACAGGTGACCTGATTGAAAGCAGAAGTCACAGGTTTGATGTGTTTTGCTTAAAGAGTCCCTTCCATTAAAAACTGTTTTTCTGAGGTTTCTGTTGAATATTTTAGCTCCACAGGTGTTCTTACCTTCATAGTGGGTGAAAACAGGTCAACAACTTCTCTTTCATTTTTATCTCTCAAACTACGCAGGTGGTGATAAAACCCGAGTTCTCCTGAGTTCTAACGGCCTGTATCTGTTTCATCACAACTCCTTTGTTCGTTAGTATTCATCAGCTCCCGCAGTTGAAACCACACCTAGCATGCTGCTGGCTAAAAGCTGTTAGCATAACGCCTATCATGCTGCTGGCTAAAAGCTGTTAGCATAAGACGTAACAAACAGGAAGAGAGAACGTCTGACGTTACCATGCGCAGTGGGGCAGGAAACAGTATACCTTGCTCTCATAGGCTAGTTTGTTAACCAATCAGAGTCCAGCAAATATAAATAATGAATACGAACGAGCTGCTGACGAAGCCTGGTGGAAGGAGCCGGAACCACCCGAATTATAACAAAGACAGATTGAAAGGTCTGTTAATCAGTGTTTCCTGACGTTTTTCAGATATAAAATGTTTCATATTACTGGTTAATACTTAAGAAATAACCTAAAAGTCATGAAATTTGTATGAAATGGACTCTTTAACAAAATAGATAAAAATCTAGACTCACCTGCAAGTTGAAGCCAGGTGCCTCCAAGTGACTGTTTTCAGTATAAATCTTAAGACCTGCCTCCTCCATGTAAATGTCCCAAATTAAAAATACAAATAGCTCTTCTCTTGCTGTTGCATGTTCAAAATTGAATTATTCTAATACATCTACCTGTAATTAGGTATTTGACACTAAGAAAGTGGGTGTGTCTAGAGCGCAGACTCTGAATCCAAGTATTAAACATGATCTGGTAAATAAGATCTTTCTCTTTCTATTCACTTTCCAACAAGAGAAGGTGGAGATGTTCCAGAACATGTCAGTGGGTTCGGTTTTGATTAGAAACCGGGTTCTAGGGGAGCCGTTACCTGGAGGGAGGTGAAGCTTGTAGAGCAATTTTAGTTTCTCAGTCATCTCTCCGTGATACATTCCACCTGAAAAAGCCCAAATACTGAGGTGAAACTGGGTCCACAAAGTACCAGGCATCTGTCTGTTTTCTGGATAAGACTCACTGAGCCCAGTGATGAACTCTTTGAAGTTGACAAGCTCATCCTGGTTCTGATCCAGGAGTCTGAAGAGCCGGGCTGACAATGTGGGGGTGTGGCTTCCACAGACCCAGGGAGAGAGTGCTGAGAAGAGTTGAGCAAATTGAACTGGGTCGATCCGATACTGCTCCAAGTATGGCAGACTGGGATCATGCCGCTCTGCTGCAGAACTGCTGGAACCCCAGTAACAGCTGGTCATGTGTTTGCACTGGACCAGTTCAGAAACAGAACAGACAGGTTAGACAGGTACACATGTCCTTCAGATACCTAAAGAGTGCTGAGATCAAACAAAACAAGTCATGTTTATTTATAGAGCATTTATAGAACATACAGCATGACAGCTGACTAAAGTGCTGTACAGGAAAATCAAGAGAAAAAGCAAAATAGAAAATACAACAAAAAAAAATACTTAAAGAATAAAACTAGGAAAAAATACAATAACAGACAAGCTGTAAAATCTAGAATAAGAGTGTTTGTCAGGAGCCGTGGGATTATTGCAACAGTCTCCTGTTCATTGTTTAGTGTTGGGGTTTGTATTGGGTTTGATTAAAGATGAACTCACCCTCTCTAAATTATCTTCCTGCCTTCTAACTGCTTTTTCAAATAATGCTGAAGAAGGCGTTACTTTAAGAGGCGGGCCTAAGCTGTGATTGACATGTAGCACTTCTCCGTGTTTATATTAGCTCCAGTGTGACTCTGCCGTGTTGTAGACATGTAACCCGACCATGATGAGAATATAACGTCTATAAATCACCTCCACATAATCACAACCACTGCAGGGAAGTCTTTATGCTGATTTAATTATTATTTTACTGATATTAGTTATTCTCTTTGTTGTAGTTTACTGATTGATTGTTGTTAGCCACAATGTTAAAGCTACTGCCGTGTTGCTGACATGGGTCTGAGTAAATGTCTGAATAAAAATATAACGTGCACAAATGACATCCACACAACCACTGCAGTAAAATGAAGTGAGCAGTTCAGAGAGATATAAAGGGGCCAGATTATAAAGAGCTTTGTAAACGAAGAGTAGGATTTTAAACTGAATGCGGTAAGAAACGGGAAGCCAATAAAGTTCTGCCAAAATTCAAGTGATGTGAGATCATCTGTCTGTGAAATATTTTTGGGGTTTTAGTGGAGCCATAGCCAAGTACAAGCCATTTGGTTTATGCCTCTTAACTACAGTGATTTTTTTATAAATGCATATGTCCTCACAATGTCCTAAATCATTAGATGTTGTTTATCATGGAGCTCTAGGGTTTATAACTCATCTCGAAGCTCTAACTCATACCAACTCACCCTCGCTGTCTTGTCACAGACACAGTCATTGGTACGTCCTTTTTTATAAGACAATATTCAATCTGCTTTCCTCATACAGATGTAATACTGTCCAACAGAGGAACAGTCTTTATTTTGATTTAGTCACATGATATCAGTACCTCTCAGTAACTAAAGTCTGTCTTGACTCCAACAGCTTGGAGGAGTCTGTCTCTTCACAATGCTCCTTTAAAGGATCTAGTCTGCCTGGACTAACAAGAAAAAGAAAAGCAGCAGCAGTGACAACATACGTTCTCTCTGGTAGCAGCACAGCAACATGATGCTGGAGAGAAGAAATATCATCATTGAGGAAGCCCCCGCCCCATTTAAGTCATTTGTGTGGCAGCAGTTTGGGTGTCTGCTTGATACCAAAGAAATACCACAACTTGTCCATTCCTAAGGCTCTGGAAACTATTAAACAACACCTCCCAGCTCTAGGTCTGACGAGATATAGAGAAGCTGAAGCTGGGAGAATAAACAAGGTGTTCTTCAGCATACCATCCAAAGGGTACTCTCTCAGTGGCAAGGGAACAGCGTGAGAACACACCCACCCAGAGCTGAAGCAGAACAATCCTGGAGAAATAATGGGAGAAGGAGGCCTCACTCAACTCCAATGCTGCATGGCCAGAAGATTTCACAACTGACCATAGTAATCTCCCAGAAAAGAACCAGTACACATTACAGTGGCCGACATCCAAGACAGAGACTTAAGAACTGGACAACACCAGATCCTGACACGCTCCACACCTTCTGGTTTTAAGAAGCTGACAGCTCTCTATGAATGAATGGCTGCATAAATGAACCAGTTGTTGTGGTTCACATGTACCCCACAACAGAAATACATGTTCCTTGTTTTATTGTACATGGTGCATTGACATTAAATTAATTGAAATGAAAAAAGAAAAAGGATGGAAAACTATGAGACTGAGAAATACAATTGAAAAGACATTTAAAAATTCTAACCTTGAAGAGACAGTAAAGCTCCTCGAGCTCCTCGATGCTGAATGCAGACTCCGTCATCATCGCCCGAACCTGCACAGATACTCACAACTGTGAACTGTTGTCATATCCTTGTTAGCAGAGGCATTACCTGACAGCTCAGTAACACCCACCACGCTGCGTTTGGCTGTGTCCTCCAGAGACTGGATGACTTTTAACCTCTGCTTGAACCTCATCTGCTCGATGACATCAGAGCGCAGACTGCCAAACTTCTGCAAAGAGAAGAACAGTTCCTTTGACCCAGACAATTACCAGGATTTAGTCTGAGTCACTGCTGTCAGTACCTAAAATGAGTATCTGCCAAATCTGACGCAGACATTCACAGTTTCTGCTTGACGCACTCTGTGCATGTGAAGACACACTGAGTAGATCATGTAAGATAGATTTATTAAAATAAATAGAACTTATTTGGAACAGCAAGAACATTTCAAAATGTTTTGCCAGAAATTTAAACTGTTTAAAAAACTGTAACTGTATTGTAACTTTTAAGTTTTTTAACTGTATAAAAAATAAATTGACAAACTTTTGTTTGAACTTTAAATGTCCAATATATCAGAATATTCCAGGTAAATACTAACCCAACAGTTTAATGTTCCTCTGATGATGAAAGTAAAGTTAGATTGTAACAGATCTGGATCTCAGTCAGCTGGGTGGTCTCTAGTTTCTGTTGTTCAGGACAGAATCATTGTTTACATGTCCAAACAATCGGGGGGGGGGTTGTTTTCTACATGAACTGAAGGACTCGGATTTGACAACAAGATCTAATTCTTAGATACTGCACATTTAACTCACTCACTGCCATTGACGACTTTAGTTGTCTTTTCAAATACAACCACCAATATTATGAATAAGACAGTAAATGACATCACTCTGACCTCATAGGATGACTTGATGAGGTCAAAGATGTCAATCTCAGGTGGAGGGTCATCTCCAGTTGTCAGCACAGCATGTAGGTGAGGAACAGGAGCATCCACAGTTTGCTTATTTACTACATTATCCAGGTACCTGCAGCATAGGTGTGACTCACTCAGTAGAATCATTGGAACTTGGTTTAAACTAGGTGTGGAACAGGTCTGGACTCCTACCTGCCAAGTATTGTCATGGCCTCTCCTTCATCGCTGCAGGCCAGCAGGGACTCCATGTTGTCAAAGAGGACAGTAAGTGCAACCTACAGGCAGATGATGTCAGGGTCACAGAGAAAAAGTTTAATGAACAAACTTCTGTATTTAACAACACAAGTGGAACCAACACCTTTTCAGAGAAAAAGAAAAACAAAAGATAAATAATCTTCTTCCTTGTTTCTGGAGATTATAAAATAAAATGCTTCTAATTTTAAAGTTCCTATTGTTCCATACTTCCTTAAAGCTGATATCCCTGATTTCAAATTGTCTAGCTTAGACTGTCAACAAAGTCACAGAACTCTCACCCCCCCCCGTCGAGTAGAATTCATAAGCCACGCCCCCCCCAGGTTTGGAAACATAGCCCCCCACATGTAGCCCCAGAAGACGACCGAGTGCAAGACACCGGTCTGCAGTTCGTTCAAGTACCGTAACATGGTGGAATCACCGGTAAGTGAAAACAATATAACAACAAACAACTGACATTAATTGTTACTTTGTCCTGAACCTGACGTGGAACCAGCCGGCGGCTGTTTCTCCTGCTGTCACATGGTGGAGCGGTGAACACTCCCAGCAGTGGTGTTCTGCTGTAATATGTCTCAGTTTATTAGGAGCACAGAAGCCAAATAAATGCAGAAGTCAGTATGACTGGAGAGACTGTCCAATCATTCCTTTCAGGTCGAACCATTTGATTGGTTGATGTTTTTAGACAAATACGGGAGAAACACTTAATTATTTATTTATTTATTTATTTTTTTAAATCTTCACAGCATATTTTTCTTCATGCTGTGTTAAAAACGTTTTTAATGGACATGAAAAAATTATGTTAAGCTAATTTGTTATGCAAATTAAGTATAGCAGCTTTAATATGAGCCCTTCTCTGGTACCGAAAGAATGATTAGACACTGTAACATATAATAAATCATAGCCACGTGACATAAGTAAAACATAATATTACCAAACAAACACAATATATCTATATACTCCTCATATAGGGTGTAGAATACTTTGATGTCTTTGCCAGGCCTTTTCCACAGATTTAGCTAGAGTGAAGACCTTGTTTTCAAATAACCAATACATGATTTCAGCTTCCTGCTTCCAAAATAAATCAGGATTTTTCAACTGGATTAATTCAAATAATGATTCTCTTAAACCACAATACAAGGAACAATGAAATATAAAATAGAAATCATCCTCAACAATATTAGAGTAACAAAATTCACATAAACGTGAGTACTGAGGTGTTCCTTCCACTGCCAAGGCAGGATGCCACTTCTTAGTTGGCACAGAGAGATCTTTGTCTTCTCGTTAAATTACACTGGAGATATGATTCAGTTTTATTGTCCTTTTTAAACTATACATCATTTCTACGTGTTGGCTTATTCCAAATATCCTTCTTCCATTGTTCCTTGTATTTTACACCCAACTCCTGTCTGACATGATTAAGATTACATTTTAAGTTATTTTGAAGCATTATATCCATATCTGAATAAATAAAATATAATAAATGAAATATCTTTAAACCATGGATGAAAATTAGTTTTATCCCAGTTAAAAATTCTGAGAGGTCCTTCTTTGTGTGTTTTGGGAAATTCATACATGCATCATTGTGTGGCGTCACCTGATCAGTCAATAGTTGGTCAATGGTTTTGTCCTTTTCCAGTTTTTGTAGGTAGTCTGTGATCTTTTTATAGGAGCTTGAGGGTCTCTTTTGAGCCCGTCATACATGTTGTCACTCAGCAGGGTTTTTATTTTCTCATGACACGACACAGTAGAGCGCCAGCGCTTCAAGTCCAGACTAAGCTGGACAACAGACTTGGCAACAGACTAGCAACCTATGTAAGTTAAGCAGTACAGAACTCATTTTGTTCTGTTTGTGTTGCTATGAACTGGTTCTTTATTAAAGCAGTCAGTGTAGTGCAGGTCTGTACCTGGAAAATGACTTTGATTCCCTCGTAGAAGAAGCAGTCAACCATTAGGACAGCGCTGTCAAACGGCATGACAGACAGGAAGAGTGTGAGAAACCAAGACAAGCTGATGGTTGAGATGACACCCAGCTCCTGCATGTGGTCATAGAGCTGAGGGAGTGAAGCCCGGGTGAGATCCTCAAACACCCCCTGATCCACCAAAGCCCCTGAAGAGACACAAACTCAATGAGACCTGCACAGACCCCCACAATAAAATTTAAATGTGCTGATCAGATGCCTCTTAGATCGGGAGACTGTTCCAAAAGTTTTGTGCAATTCTATTTGAAATCTCAGTGCTGGCTAACATTATGGTTCTGGTAAAGACCCCACGCCCATTGGTCTCCATGCTGATGCTGGACCTGGTCCCATAAAAGAACCTTGGTTTTGTTGCAAATCCCATTTCTGTTAGCAACTTTTTTCATATAACAAACCCTAGTTCTTTTACAGACTCAGGTCCTAGTAGAGTCTTGTTACAGATTTGAGTCCTATTACTGATCCTGGTCTTTCTGTGAACTGGTGTTACTAACCTACAACCCTGGTGTTGTAGTAGTCGGGCAGCATGCGCTCACACAGCGCCACCAGCAGCCAGAAGGCCTCTTCCTCGGTACAGTAGAGCAGCAGGACGGAGGTCACAATGTTCATCGCCTGAAAGCAACATCATGTCATTTAAAACTTTAGTATCTTTTTATTGGTAGTAATACTTTGAGTTGATGACAAAGATGATGTCATAGACTGTCTGCACAGGCCAATATACTGAAGAGAAGATGTTATTTGTTCCCAGCTGTTTAGATCACGATGGTGTGCTGCTCAGCTGTGGAACAGTTACCACGTGAAGTCCATGTCTAGACTCAATATTACGTACTGCAGCTGCCAAGAAGCACATGCCAGCCAGCTGTTTGTCAGTTTGAAACAACCTACTTTTAAAGCACTTTTAATAAATCTCATTTATGTGTCGATTTGATGCATCTGTGAATAACATCATAGATACAGATCATGTATGTGGAAACACTGACAAATGAGCCTTTTTCTTTAATGTTCTGTTATTTCTGTATATATATTTGTTAACTGGAGGCTTTCACTAGAATACACAAGGTGGGTATCTGTGCCTAGCAGGTGCTGCTTCATTGAACTCCCCTCGAAAACAGTGACAATCACATACGTTCCTACCATCAAACTCCCTAATACTACAAAAGGTAATACTGTACTCATAAACAAGACATATCATACTTTTTATGTATCTTGTATCTTTATGATGGACCTTTTATTAGTGTCTGAAATAAAGCATCATTATTAAAGCTAATCAATCAATGGCTGTATTCTAACAAATTGGAGCATTGCAAAAATGATTTAAAACACAACACAACCAATTCAAAAGAAGATATAGCATCACAAATAAGTTACATGAAATAGGTTAATATGTTAAAAAAAGAATAATTTTAACATCTAAAAATATAAAGCATGCTACCGTGACAACCTTCTCCCACCTGCGTAACGTTGATTAAAATTAGGAACATTATGACCCAAATTAATGTAGTTCATGCATATATTACTTCTAGACTTGATTATTGTAGTTCTTTATTATCAGGAGTTTCAAGTTTAAATTTATTTATTTATAAAGTTCATATTTCATAACAAAGTCATTTCAAGGCACTTCACAGAAAAATTAACCAATTAATAATAAAACATTTTCTATCTAAGGAACCAGCCGATTGGGCTGAATCCCCCATCCTGAGCAGCACGATTGGAGACAGTGGAAAGGAACAACTCCCTTTTAACAGGAAGAAACCTCTAGCAGAACCAGAACCAGAACCCGGCTCAGGATGGCCGACTGGGGTCTGAGCTGACAGGAAAGAGACAAACACTGATGGATTTGGGCCAATCGTCATGTCTATAGAAAGATAAACAGAGAAACAGTTAATGACTGCAATAACAATCAATACAAACATGGAGAGTAAAGAGAGACAGCAGACAGAAGACATGTGGACAGTATGTCCTCCAGCAGTCTAAACCTATAGCAGCATAACTAAAGGGATGGATCAGGAGAACCCAAGCTAACCCTGACAATAGGATTGTGTAAAAAGGAAAGTTTTGGGGGCTGTAACTCAAATGTGCTGTTAGCAGAGCGATGCTAATGTGCTAATGAGCTATTCTTGTGATATGAGCGTTCTACTCAGGGTTTTTTCTTCCAGCCCAGATCAGATGTATGTTTTTGGGTAAAATTTGTCTTTTAAAGAGGCCATTCCATTAAAAACATTTTTTCTGAGGTTCTTAACTTTATAGTGGGTGTGAAAACAAATAACCACAAAGTCACGAAATTTGTATGTTTCCTAATTATTAACCTGTAATATGAAACATTTTAAATCTAAAAAAAGTCAGGAAACACTGATTAACAGACCTTTCAATCTGTCTGTGTCAAGATTCGGCTAGTTTTGGACAGCAACTCATTAATATTCATTATTCGAATTTGCTGGACTCTGATTGGCTAACAAACTAGCCTATGAGAGCAAGGTATGCTGTTTCCTGCCCCGCTGCGCACAGTAACAACAGATGTTCTCTCTTCCTGTTTGCTATGTCTTATGCTAATAGCTTTTAGCTAGCAGCATGCTAGGTGTGATTTCAACTGCAGGAGCTGATGAATACTAACGAACAAAGGAGTTGTGATGAAACAGATACAGGCCGTTAGAACTCGGGAGAACTCGGGTTTTATCACCACCTGCGTAGTTTGAGAGATTAAAACTGAAAGAGAAGTTGTCGACCTGTTTTCACCCACTATGAAGGTAAGAACACCTGTGGAGCTAAAATATTCAACAGAAACCTCAGAAAAACTGTTTTTAATGAAATTACTTATTTAATACTTCAGAAATAACCACAAAATCATTACATTTTTGTGAAATGACCTCTTTAACAAACCGGCTGTTGTTTTTTTCCCCAGTTTTAATGATAATCAAGATATATATATTTCTACTAATGAAATTAATTTGCTGACAGTAAAAGGGATGAGTCAATGAATGAGTCAGTTGGGATTGTGAATCATGATTCACGAGTTAGTAAAGTGATTCTCGAGTATTGAACGATTCATTCATGACTCATCACACATCGTTACCATCAAGAAATACACAAAGTTCTAACCTTTGATCAGTTTTAAACCAAGAAATCGTCTCTAGTCCTAAAACAGATTCAATAGCTGCTTTTATGTGTACATCCACCAGCAGCCATGTTTGTCTTTCTTTGCCTGCCTAGACACTTGCCGTCAATCATACTTGAACACGTGCCTCAAAGCACAATGCTAACACATGATTGGTCCGAATTAGGGCCCGACCGATATCATCGGCCGATATAGGGGTCCAGGGTGATATCGGCTATCGGTAAAAAATTGCCGATATTTTCCGAGATTTTTTATTGATTTATTTTTGTCCTATATGTGTTTCTGCATCTCCATTAAGGAGAATGCCCAGTTAAAAATGTAATTGGGCAACATATCCAGCAGATGGCGCCCATGTGTTGTCATTTCATGTTCCCTGGGGGCGGAGTCATCCTCGCTCATGGCTTCCTACAGTGGAAGCCGAGACACAGCGAACCGGACGGTGAAACAGAAAGCAGCTTATCCAACTAAAGTGAAGTCTGCTCAAGAGCATTTTATTTTTTGTCACTAGTAAGTTGAAATGTGAAATAAACAAACACAGTTATGTTTTCCCTCTTACATATTCTCTACATACATGTCATTGTGTGCCTCGTGGTCGCGCTGTGTTTAAAGTTACGATGATTCTACCTTGCTAAAAGTTAATCATGCACAAATAAAATGTGAAGCATAGCTGTCACTATAACTGGTATGTTTAGTGACATAAAGTAATCGTGTTTCTTTCTCTCACTTAAAATAAGTGTAGTCTTCGTTAAATGGCTCTTTGCCGTCATAAAAAAATGTAGCAACTTGCTGGGTTAATACATCCATCCACACGCTGGGTTCTACTCTGTTACTGCAATAGTAGTGCAGTACATCACACGATGCTAACATTTTCAGGCCCAAGCATTATTAATATTATATACAAAAAGATATTGGTGTTTTTCCTACTGTTATTTACAGGCTCCGTTGTAAAAGTTGAATATAATAAATTATTATTGTTTACTGCAGTGCTTTCTGCGTTAGGATTTGCCCCTGTTGGACTTATTAAAGAAACAACTATTTTACTATTGGAAAATATTTATTTTATTATAAGGTTTTTTTAGGTTATTGTGAGCTATTGTTCTACTGTTTTTTACATGTTCTGATGTTATAGTGTGTGTGTGCTAAATAAATGTTCATAAAATAGATAAACTTGTCTATTATTTACATTTTTTGGAATCAGTGAATAATTCAGATAGTTCATGGTGTCTAACAGGTAGACATGAGCTTAAGAATGAGATTAGAATGCAGTGTTTTAGCTTTCAGTAATATTTTAGACATTTTTTCTGGTGGATGGATTTATAGGCCATTATATCGGCTATCGGCCTGCTCTAAAGTCTTTATATCGGTATCAAAAAATCTATATCGGTCGGGCCCTAATCCGAACATTATTTGACCAAGTTGGACGGTTTAGTTGGAGCAGTACAAGATGGATTTTCGTGGGTTTGGAAAAATCCAAATCTCGTGAGAATCCATCTTGCAATGCAAAGTTTTTCAAATATAGCAATTTGTTTACCATCCAGTCAGAGCTCGATATTAATACCCACCAAATGTGGGTTAAAATGCACAGGCCACTTTGTCAAGTGATGAAAGCAGCAAATCATTTCAGTTATTTGTTTGTCCTGTCACTATTCTGTTTCCTGTGAATGTCTCATACAGCCATTGGCTGCTCTCTGGACGCAGTGTGTCAATTATACTCCAGTAGAACCAAGTCAAATACTCTGCAGAACATTCAAGGACTTCATGTGGATGTGTGAATAAGTGAAATCCACAGCTGGTTCTGGAGCTCTTGGTGCCTTAAGTAAGATTATAATTTGCCCCTAGGTGGGACTGTATTTTGTACTCACCTTTTCTCTGTCTCTATCGGTGTGAGTTTGAGAGTGCAATGTGCTCCTGCATCTCCGTGAGGCATGGCAACTGCTCTACAGATGATGAAAGCTTAGCAGAGGGTCATGAATGCTGCCCAGGAGATATTTACAGGGAAAGATGCAGGAGAAGAACCAACAGCAAATGCATTGTTTGAAGAGGTCTGCTCTTTCTGATTGCTTTCCAGCTGGTTATTTGATGTTAAAAAAGGTTAGTATGTGCAGGTGAGAGGGCGGGACTTTCAGTCCCACATTTCTAGTATGCAGATTCTGGTTCTAAAAAGCAACATGGCAGCACCTGTAAATACAATCATGTGGCTTCACTTTTCAACAGCAAAGGAAGACAGATTATTGGTCAGTCTTTTATAACATGTCTATTGTGTGTTTGGTATCCAATGTTACCTGGCAATATCCGATTCCTGGGTTCCGGTGGGCGTAGGCAGTAAGGACACGGCGCAGAGCGGCAATACCCATCTCGTTTTGGAAGGCTCTGTGTTCTGGCATGGAGCGGTGAAGATCTCGTTCAATCTCGTCTGTAGCCAATGAGCACATTCCCATGGCCTGCTCCACCAGGTCACCATAGTAACCAGGGTGGGATGCTAGTTCATTCTGAGCTCCTGGACAGACAATGGGACAGAAAGATCGGTGAAGACAAGACAGGAAAAGTTTCTTCAAACTGACAAAGTACCAAACACCAACCTGAAAACAGCAGCCACAGCTCCCCCCTCAGACGCTCTGGGATCCCACTGAGGACAAGTTCTCTGGTTCTGGAGGTTCTGTACATGCAAACACCTCGACCAAACTCTGAAAAATGGATGTTCCATGCTTCCTCTTTCATTCTTTCCTTCATCTGCAGTAAGAGGAAGGAGGTGAGGATGGGTCAGTGTCTCCCCAGTAGTGACAGTTTTCATTGTCTACTCACAGCCTTGGGTCCCAAGTCCTCTGGACTGTCTCGGTGGTACAGCTGCAATAGACTCTGGCTGGCAGTTGGCAGGCCGGGGTGATAAAGGCACCCTTTGTGGGTAGAATCAGAGGGCACCTGAGGACAAAACCATCTTAGACAAGACAAAAGTATTCTGAGGGTGGAACCTCAGTGTGACCTGTGACTGACATACCCAGGAACCAATCACAGACAGAGGGTTAGTGTCCCCCCACATCTTGTCAGGAGTCCGTTGCAGGAAGTCAGAGATGCGCTGGACCAGGAAGTCTCTGTCTTTGAGGTTGGCAAACAGAAAGTTCATCTTGTTCTTTGTGCTGATGGAGACAGGACATGGCAGGACACTGCTGCTGTCTGCCTTCTCCACAATGGACACCTGAAGAAGACGAAAAATAAAAAAGACAAGAAAATGATAACCTGTGTCAGGTCAAGTGTTTTTGACTGAACTGGTTCAAACCAAAAAGGAGGTTGCATGGTGGGGTAACGGTGAGCACTCTGTTTGTAGGTTCAAATCTCTGTGCCACACGAGTGGTCCAGGTTCCCACCAACGGGTCCGGCGTCACTTCAATAGGCCTGGGTTCACAACAAAGGGTCTGAGTGCAGGTTCACTTCAATAGATCCAGGTACACACCAATGGGTCCAGGTTCACACCAACGGATCCAGGTTCACACCAACAGGTACAGGTTCACACCAACGGGTCCAGGTTCACACCAACAGGTACAGGTTCACACCAACGGATCCAGGTACACACCAACGGATCCAGGTACACACCAACGGATCCAGGTACACACCAACGGATCCAGGTACACACCAACAGGTCCAGGTTCGCTTCAATAGGTCCAGGTTCACACCAATAGATCCAGGTTCACTTCAATAGGTCCATGTTCACGTCAACAGGTCCAGGTTCACACCAATAGATCCAGGTTCACACCAATAGGTCCAGGTTCACTTCAATAGGTCCAGGTTCACTTCAATAGGTCCAGGTTCGCTTCAATAGGTCCAGGTTCACACCAATAGATCCAGGTTCACACCAATAGATCCAGGTTCGTTTCAATAGATCCAGGTTCACTTCAATAGGTCCAGGTTCGCTTCAATAGGTCCAGGTTCACACCAATAGATCCAGGTTCACACCAATAGATCCAGGTTCGTTTCAATAGATCCAGGTTCACTTCAATAGGTCCAGGTTCGCTTCAATAGGTCCAGGTTCGCTTCAATAGGTCCATGTTCACTTCAACAGGTCCAGGTTCACACCAATAGATCCAGGTTCACTTCAATAGGTCCATGTTCACGTCAACAGGTCCAGGTTCACACCAATAGATCCAGGTTCACACCAATAGATCCAGGTTCACACCAATAGGTCCAGGTTCACTTCAATAGGTCCAGGTTCGCTTCAATAGGTCCAGGTTCGCTTCAATAGGTCCAGGTTCACTTCAATAGGTCCAGGTTCACTTCAATAGGTCCAGGTTCACTTCAATAGGTCCAGGTTCACTTCAATAGGTACAGGTTCATACCAAAGGGTCCAGGTACATACCAAGTACACACACCCCCAGATTCAGATCGACCCTGATCCGTCCCACCTACTTATAAGGAAAAAAAAAAAAAATCGGGGGTTAAGCGCTTGAAGCTCCTTTTTCCGATAACACTGAATGCATCACAACGTAACCCGACACCAACACCAGAGGCTTCAGTGAGAGAGGAGAGGAGCACTTTTGCAAACTTTGTCTCTATTTCAAACAACTTTTCAGACACTCTTAGTAACTTATTTTCACCAAAAAGCGCCTAGCAACATTTCTGGCCTGCCTTAAATACTTTACAGTTGAAGTACTGACAACTTTGTCCCCCCTGTTTAAAAATCCTATCTGTGCCTCTGGTTCTACCTGCCAGCTGGTCCAGATCAAGAGAAGCTGCTTTTTTTGATTGTGCACCAGAGAACTGGAACGTTCTGCCTTTAAATCTCAGAGAACCTCCACTCTACATGTGTTTATAAAGAAATTAAAACGTTTTATTTAGTTTTGTAGTGTTTTCATACTTTCATTCTGACATGAAAATAAGTTCCATCTGTGTGTGAACATGGTCTAATAAATATTCACACAAGACAAAACTAACTTGAGTAATTACAAAATGCAGTTTTTGAATGATGATTTAATTTAAAGAGAAAAAGCCTGCCCTGCATGAAGGATAAATACCTTTTACAGCTGTATATTCTTCTGAAATCACTTTGGTACATTTGTACACAGACTGAAGAATCAGTGGCTGTCTGCAGGAGTTGTAAGTCTGAACTGAAAGAATCTTCCTGAAGTATCGGCAGACAGCAAGGTGAGGGCTCGGTTGTGGTTTTTACCTCTCTGAGTGGGATGATGAGCTGACAAAGGTCTTCTTCTCTGCTGCTGAAGCAGATGTAGTTATTGGAGATGAACAGCTGTCCCACCACGTGCATCTTTGCGAATGGTGTCCACAGTGTGCAGTCTGTGTGGCCATCCAGCCGTTCATCTTGCGTTAGACGGAACATGGCCCGGTACCGCTCATTCTTTGCCCGAGCATCAAAATCCCTGTTGACAGAAAACACAAAGTCAATAGTGAAGTAAACAGATGGCAGACAGGGAAGGTCTTATGTATGAGCTTCAGGTAAAATCCCACTGGCTCCTTGTAGGTTCAAAGTTACAGACAGACTGAGACCTTTTCAGCGCAGAGACATTCTTCAGCGTCTTGCAGGGTTTGGGTAAGGACCGGTCGGCTGTGAACGCCTCATTGTCAAGAAGCTGCCGCATGGCAATGTTGGCAAGCTGCTCCATCAGCTTGAAGGTGTCATTGATGTTGAGGAACATGGAGAAATAATGTTCAGTGTCACGAGTGCTCACACGAACACTCTCTGGAAACACCAGCGTGGCATTCTTCTCCAGTTGGGTGATCTCAGTCCATGGCACCACCAGAGTCACTGAAGTCACAGCAAATAAAGATAAAACAAGAGAAGGAGCACTGTGTCAGCATAGATGTTTAATACTAACACTGTTAATGCTGGCCTGTAATTGACTGTTCAGACCTTCCTTTCCCAGCAGGAAGGAGTAAAAACACAGGTGATTGATGGACAGGTAGAGCCATCCCTGCCGTGGTACTCGACCCTTCCAGCAGCTGCAGGAGTAATAATTTACAAGCTTCTCCTCCTCAGGCATGCCAAAGAGCCTCCTCATCTTCAGCTCTGCCTCCCGAAATTTCCCACTGTCCTCCTCCTGCTCCTCACCTTGCTTCAGGCGATTATCCTCTGCAATAATGCCCTGCAGGAAGTGACATCACTCTGTATGAGGAACTAATGGCATAAAAACAACCTGGTGAGAGCAAACAACTGGAGACGCACAGAGATTTTTCCTTTAACAAAGGTGATGACATCTTCATCGCTGTCAAAGATGGAGATGGTCTGAAGCAGGTTGGACTCCAGCCAATCCCAGTGCTCCGTGATCTCTTTCCTGGATGAGCCTGCAAGACACAACAAAGATTGAACAAATGACACTCTACACAATTCCCTGGGTTTGCCAGTCCACCCGACTCACCACAGGCAATGTTCCAGTAAATCTGAGAGTCTGCAGTCTGCAGCAAGATTCTGTAAGGAGCCACCCTCGCGCTGGAGTCCAGAACCACATCCAGTGTCCCAACAAGGAGACCTGCAGAGATGCAGGTAAACCAGGAAAAAGGGTAAACAAGATTGAGTTGTTTGAGCTGAGACATTTGTTACATCTCAAGGAAATTTTGGAGGAACTGATTTTTTTAAAGAAAGAGTTAAAGGTTTGATAGGAAAACATTGTAGAGCCAGGGAGCCATTGTAGAGGGTTCTAGCTGTGGACGGGAAGGATCTCCTGTAGAGGGTTCTAGCTGTAGACAGGAAGGATCTCCTGTAGATGGTTCTAGCCGTGGACAGGAAGGATCTCCTGTAGAGGGTTCTAACTGTAGACAGGAAGGATCTCCTGTAGAGGGGTCTAGCTGTAGACATGAAGGATCTCCTCTAGAGGGTTCTAGCTGTGGACAGGGAGGACTAGCTGTGGACGGGAAGGACCTCCTGTAGAGGGTTCTAGCTGTGGACGGGGAGGACCTCCTGTAGAGGGTTCTAGCTGTAGAAGGGAAGGATCTCCTGTAGAGGGTTCTAGCTGTGGACAGGAAGGATCTCCTCTAGAGGGTTCTAGCTGTAGACAGGAAGGATCTCCTGTAGAGGGTTCTAGCTGTGGACGGGGAGGACTAGCTGTGGACGAGAAGGACCTCCTGTAGAGGGTTCTAGCTGTAGACAGGAAGGATCTCCTGTAGAGGGTTCTAGCTGTAGACAGGAAGGATCTCCTGTAGAGGGTTCTAGCTGTGGACGGGAAGGATCTCCTGTAGAGGGTTCTAGCTGTGGACGGGAAGGATCTCCTGTAGAGGGTTCTAGCTGTAGACAGGAAGGTTCTCCTGTAGAGGGTTCTAGCCGTGGACAGGAAGGATCTCCTGTAGAGGGTTCTAGCTGTAGACAGGAAGGATCTCCTGTAGAGGGTTCTAGCTGTGGACGGGAAGGACCTCCTGTAGAGGGTTCTAGCTGTAGACAGGAAGGATCTCCTGTAGAGGGTTCTAGCTGTAGACAGGAAGGATCTCCTGTAGAGGGTTCTAGCTGTAGACAGGAAGGATCTCCTGTAGAGGGTTCTAGCTGTCGACAGGAAGGATCTCCTGTAGAGGGGTCTTGCTGTAGACAGGAAGGTTCTCCTGTAGAGGGTTCTAGCTGTGGACGGGAAGGATCTCCAGTAGAGGGTTCTAGCTGTGGACGGGAAGGATCTCCTGTAGAGGGTTCTAGCTGTGGACGGGAAGGATCTCCTGTAGAGGGTTCTAGCTGTGGACGGGAAGGATCTCCTGTAGAGGGTTCTAGCTGTAGACAGGAAGGTTCTCCTGTAGAGGGTTCTAGCTGTGGACGGGAAGGATCTCCTGTAGAGGGTTCTAGCTGTGGACGGGAAGGATCTCCTGTAGAGGGTTCTAGCTGTAGACAGGAAGGTTCTCCTGTAGAGGGTTCTAACTGTAGACAGGAAGGATCTCCTGTAGAGGGTTCTAGCTGTGGACGGGAAGGATCTCCTGTAGAGGGTTCTAGCTGTGGACGGGAAGGTTCTCCTGTAGAGGGTTCTAGCTGTGGACGGGAAGGATCTCCTGTAGAGGGTTCTAACTGTGGACGGGAAGGATCTCCTGTAGAGGGTTCTAGCTGTGGACGGGAAGGACTACTGTAGAGGGTTATAACTGTAGACAGGAAGGATCTCCTGTAGAGGGTTCTAACTGTAGACAGGAAGGATCTCCTGTAGAGGGTTCTAGCTGTGGACGGGAAGGTTCTCCTGTAGAGGGTTCTAGCTGTGGACGGGAAGGATCTCCTGTAGAGGGTTATAACTGTAGACAGGAAGGATATCCTGTAGAGGGTTCTAGCTGTGGACGGGGAGGACTAGCTGTGGACGGGAAGGACCTCCTGTAGAGGGTTCTAGCTGTGGACGGGGAAGATCTCCTGTAGAGGGTTCTAGCTGTGGACGGGAAGGACCTCCTGTAGAGGGTTCTAGCTGTAGACAGGAAGGATCTCCTGTAGAGGGTTCTAGCTGTGGACGGGAAGGATCTCCTGTAGAGGGTTCTAGCTGTAGACAGGAAGGTTCTCCTGTAGAGGGTTCTAGACGTGGACAGGAAGGATCTCCTGTAGAGGGTTCTAGCTGTAGACAGGAAGGATCTCCTGTAGAGGGTTCTAGCTGTGGACGGGAAGGACCTCCTGTAGAGGGTTCTAGCTGTGGACGGGAAGGACCTCCTGTAGAGGGTTCTAACTGTAGACAGGAAGGATCTCCTGCAGAGGGTTCTAGCTGTGGACGGGAAGGATCTCCTGTAGAGGGTTCTAGCTGTAGACAGGAAGGTTCTCCTGTAGAGGGTTCTAGCTGTAGACAGGAAGGTTCTCCTGTAGAGGGTTCTAGCTGTGGACGGGAAGGATCTCCTGTAGAGGGTTCTAGCTGTGGACGGGAAGGATCTCCTGTAGAGGGTTCTAGCTGTGGAC
>SSNP01000307.1:115939-132524 GCA_006937955.1 Pachypanchax playfairii
CAGCAAATAAAGATAAAACAAGAGAAGGAGCACTGTGTCAGCATAGATGTTTAATACTAACACTGTTAATGCTGGCCTGTAATTGACTGTTCAGACCTTCCTTTCCCAGCAGGAAGGAGTAAAAACACAGGTGATTGATGGACAGGTAGAGCCATCCCTGCCGTGGTACTCGACCCTTCCAGCAGCTGCAGGAGTAATAATTTACAAGCTTCTCCTCCTCAGGCATGCCAAAGAGCCTCCTCATCTTCAGCTCTGCCTCCCGAAATTTCCCACTGTCCTCCTCCTGCTCCTCACCTTGCTTCAGGCGATTATCCTCTGCAATAATGCCCTGCAGGAAGTGACATCACTCTGTATGAGGAACTAATGGCATAAAAACAACCTGGTGAGAGCAAACAACTGGAGACGCACAGAGATTTTTCCTTTAACAAAGGTGATGACATCTTCATCGCTGTCAAAGATGGAGATGGTCTGAAGCAGGTTGGACTCCAGCCAATCCCAGTGCTCCGTGATCTCTTTCCTGGATGAGCCTGCAAGACACAACAAAGATTGAACAAATGACACTCTACACAATTCCCTGGGTTTGCCAGTCCACCCGACTCACCACAGGCAATGTTCCAGTAAATCTGAGAGTCTGCAGTCTGCAGCAAGATTCTGTAAGGAGCCACCCTCGCGCTGGAGTCCAGAACCACATCCAGTGTCCCAACAAGGAGACCTGCAGAGATGCAGGTAAACCAGGAAAAAGGGTAAACAAGATTGAGTTGTTTGAGCTGAGACATTTGTTACATCTCAAGGAAATTTTGGAGGAACTGATTTTTTTAAAGAAAGAGTTAAAGGTTTGATAGGAAAACATTGTAGAGCCAGGGAGCCATTGTAGAGGGTTCTAGCTGTGGACGGGAAGGATCTCCTGTAGAGGGTTCTAGCTGTGGACGGGAAGGATCTCCTGTAGAGGGTTATAACTGTAGACTGGAAGGATCTCCTGTAGAGGGTTCTAACTGTAGACAGGAAGGATCTCCTGTAGAGGGTTCTAGCTGTGGACGGGAAGGTTCTCCTGTAGAGGGTTCTAGCTGTGGACGGGAAGGATCTCCTGTAGAGGGTTCTAGCTGTAGACAGGAAGGATCTCCTGTAGAGGGTTCTAGCTGTGGACGGGAAGGACCTCCTGTAGAGGGTTCTAGCTGTGGACGGGAAGGATCTCCTGTAGAGGGTTCTAGCTGTAGACAGGAAGGATCTCCTGTAGAGGGTTCTAGCTGTGGACGGGAAGGATCTCCAGTAGAGGGTTCTAACTGTGGACGGGAAGGATCTCCTGTAGAGGGTTCTAGCTGTGGACGGGGAGGACTAGCTGTGGACGAGAAGGACCTCCTGTAGAGGGTTCTAGCTGTGGACGGGGAGGATCTCCTGTAGAGGGTTCTAGCTGTGGACGGGGAGGACCTCCTGTAGAGGGTTCTAGCTGTAGACGGGGAGGACTAGCTGTGGACGGGAAGGACCTCCTGTAGAGGGTTCTAGCTGTGGACGGGGAAGGACCTCCTGTAGAGGGTTCTAGCTGTAGACAGGAAGGATCTCCTGTAGAGGGTTCTAGCTGTGGACGGGAAGGACCTCCTGTAGAGGGTTCTAGCTGTGGACGGGAAGGACCTCCTGTAGAGGGTTCTAGCTGTAGACAGGAAGGATCTCCTGTAGAGGGTTCTAGCTGTGGACGGGGAGGATCCACCCAAGGCTGAACCTAATATTCTGCCACATGCTCAGCTTCATATTGCTGATGGTGAAGACAGTCATGGCAGCCTCCTGGCAGCACTATGACACCAGAGATGGTCTGGAAGCTCCAAATTGGATTCAATATCAAAATAAGCTATTTGACATTGGCATGGACAATTTAGCAAGTTTTTTTTATGTGCACAAACCACACATTCATTTCCTTCAAATGTGGTTCCGTTTAGGGGAATAAACAGATTTTCCCACTAGTTCAACTCACGCTTTACAATTGCATGAACACCTGGAACCGAATTTAATAGAACCGAGTTCTGGAGTTTTCAATGATCATCAGAGAGAATGTCACCCAACATACAGTCACAACCACACGGCCCGAACTCACCGGACAGACCCCCTCCACGACCGTGCCCCCGCCTCCTCTGAAGAATAAAGAACGGGTTGGCCCGTTCGGACACCCATAGAGCTCCGGCCAACAGAACCTCCTCCGGCTCGATCCACATTACCGGCCTCTGCTGGGCACCCTCCGCCGGACAAACCCTGGGCAGTTTTCTCCTGGTTCTGGTGTTATTTTCAAGGAGTCTGATGACTCCACATCACTTCCGGGTGTCATACGTCAGACCACGCCTTCTGCGCGTTTTGAGTCCTTTTTTTTAAATAAAACTTTATTGATACATTGCACGTTACTTAACATGTTTAATGCAAAACCTGAAAGGTAAGAGGGAACAAAAAAGGTAAAAGAACAATAAATAAGTAATAATTATTACATTAGGTAGCCAATTGTATATTCACTGAATATTTGTTTGAACAAAGGGAAGAGTTTTCATTTCAAGTTTATTTATTTATAAAGTTCCAGTCTATAACAAAGTCATTTCAAGACACTTCACAGAAAAATTAACCAATTAATAATAAAACATTTTCTATCTAAGGAACCAGCTGATTGGGTTGAATTGTTATTTCAGCACAATCCCCCATCCTGAGCAGCACGATTGGCGACAGTGGAAAGGACTGACTCCCTTTTAACAGGAAGAAACCTCTAGCAGAACCAGAACCAGAACCAGAACCCGGCTCAGGATGGGCGACTGGGGTCTGAGCTGACAGGAAAGAGACAAACACTGATGGATTTGGGCCAATCGTCATGTCTATAGAAAGATAAACAGAGAAACAGTTAATGACAGCAATAACAATTAATACAAACATGGAGAGTAAAGAGAGACAGCAGAGTGAAGACATGTGGACAGTATGTTCTCCAGCAGTCTAAACCTATAAATAACGCCAAGATTAAGACAAGCTTGTAATCTCTGCAGCTGGTTGGTCTCATCAGGCTTCATTGATAGATATAACTGAGTATCATCAGCATAAAAATTGAATTTTATATTGTGTTGTCTGATAATTTTACCAAGTTGCAGCAGGGCCAGCTCTGAGTTGCATGGTGCCCTAGTCAAAAAGGAATTTTGGCACCCCCTAATGCCTGGAACAAAAACAACGTAACTCAATAACTGGATTACATTGCAAAAAATATTTATTTATACTAAAATGAACAGTAGATATGATATATATTTAATTATTACTTATTTTGCTCTTTACATGAGATGAATGGTGTGTCCAACAGTTTGTAAAAAAAAAATTAAAGAAGGAGAATTTGGCATCCCCTCCAGCAGAGGGCGCCCTAGGCAATAAACTAGTCTGCCTATGCTCAGAGCCAGCCCTGAGTTGCAGCATACTCATGTATACACCTCAACTGTCTCACCTTCTACCTCAGTCATGGATGCTGTTTCTGGTGCTTTTCCATCATCTCCAACATCAGAAGAAACTGGTGTCCCCATTGTCTCCACCTCCCACCTGTCTGTATCTAGCAGTCAGATAAAGAAGCAGCTGGAGAGACTGAACAGGAACAAGGCAGCTGGTCCAGATGATTTTAGTCCCAGAGTCCTCAGCATCACCCAGGAGAAGGTATCAGTTCTATGGAAAACATCCTGCCTTGTTCCAGAACCAAAAACATCTTATCCATTGTCCCCTAAAGACTACAGACCTGTTGTCCTGAACATCCCACATCATGAAAGTCTTAGAGAGACTCATGTTGGTCCACCTAAATAACCAAACAAGCACGTTTCAAGACCAACTGCAGTTTGTTTGACACCATGTGGTTGGAGTGGAAGACGCCATCATACACCTGCTTCAACAAACTCACTGTCATCTGGACAAAGCAGGCAGCACTATGAGGATCATGTTCTTTAATTTCTCCAGTTTATTTAACACAATTCAGCCTGTTTTACTGTGTAAAACCTCCAGAAGACACAGGTAGATGCCTCCACCATCACCTGGATTAAGAACTACCTCACAAACAGACTGAAGAGTTGTACATCTGACCAGGTGATCAGCAGCACAGGAGCACCACAGGGAACTGTACTCTCACCATTCCTTTTCACTCTATACACCTCAGACTTTCAGTCCAGCTCAGAGTCCTGCCATCTGCAGAAATACTCTAATGACTCTGCAGGTATTCATCATCATCATCGTCATCATCTTCAACTTTATTTGTACAGCGCATTCTTATCAATAGAAAGTTACAATTTGTATCTAATATTGGGATTCCTTTATTTAGTAATAATGGTAGTTGTTGTGTAATGGTTGATACAATACTGTTCCTTTAATTAAAGGAATGCATTGCAGTGGAATAACTTTCATAAGTTTTATATACTCTGACTTGTCTGACCTGAAACTATATTCCCATCACTGTCCATTATGTGAAGCACAGATCAAATTAACGTTTCTCTCATGCCAATTTTCTAAAAAATCCCAAAAAACGTGTGGTGAAAAACCGTTAACATGAACTATGTTCCAGTAAAAAAGAATTTGTTTGTGAAAGTCGGATCATTTAATCAGTTATTTGTTAGTATTGTAATCTGCCTTGAGCCGAAATTCCAGCCCCCCATTTTTTTACATACACATCGATGGAACCAGCAACAGGAAGAACAATTATTCTTGATCCAGGATTTGATCCAGTTTAACTTTCAGTGCCATGAAGACAGTCAATCATATTTAACCCCCGTCCTCAAAGTTTTTAACCTTAAAAGCCTTTTTTACAGTGGGGCAAAAAGTATTTAGTCAGCCACCAATTGTGAAAGTTCTCCCACTTAAAAAGATCAGAGAGGCCTGTAATTTTCATCATAGGTATACCTCAACTATGAGAGACAAAATGAGGAAAAAAAATCCAGAAAATCACATTGTCTGATTTTTAAAGAATTTATTTGCAAATTATGGTGGAAAATAAGTATTTGGTCACCTACAAACAAGTAAGATTTCTGGCTTTCACAGACCTGTAACTTCTTTAAGAGGCTCCTCGGTCCTCCACTCGTTACCTGTATTAATGGCACCTGTGTGAACTCGTTATCAGTATAAAAGACACCTGTCCACAACCTCAAACAGTCACGCTCCAAACTCCACTATGGCCAAGACCAAAGAGCTGTCAAAGGACACCAGAAACAAAATTGTAGACCTTCACCAGGCTGGGAAGACTGAATCTGCAATAGGTAAGCAGCTTGGTGTGAAGAAATCAACTGTGGGAGCAATTATTAGAAAATGGAAGACATACAAGACCACTGATAATCTCCCTCGATCTGGGGCTCCACGCAAGATCTCACCCCGTGGGGTCAAAATGATCACAAGAACGGTGAGCAAAAATCCCAGAACCACACGGAGGGACCTAGTGAATGACCTGCAGAGAGCTGGGACCAAAGTAACAAAGGCTACCATCAGTAACACACTACGCCGCCAGGGACTCAAATCCTGCAGTGCCAGACGTGTCCCCCTGCTGAAGCCAGGACACGTCCAGGCCCGTCTGCGGTTTGCTAGAGAGCATTTGGATGATCCAGAAGAGGATTGGGAGAACATCATATGGTCAGATGAAACCAAAATAGAACTTTTTGGTAGAAACTCAACTTGTCGTGTTTGGAGGGGAAAGAATGCTGAGTTGAATCCAAAGAACACCATACCTACTGTAAAGCATGGGGGTGGAAACATCATGCTTTGGGGCTGTTTTTCTTCAATGGGACCAGGACGACTGATCCGTGTAAAGGAAAGAATGAATGGGGCCATGTATCGTAAGATTTTGAGTGAAAACCTCCTTCCATCAGCAAGGGCATTGAAAATGAGACGTGGCTGGGTCTTTCAGCATGACAATGATCCCAAACACACCGCCCGGGCAACGAAGGAGTGGCTTCGTAAGAAGCATTTCAAGGTCCTGGAGTGGCCTAGCCAGTCTTCAGATCTCAACCCCATAGAAAATCTCTGGAGGGAGTTGAAAGTCCGTGTTGCCCAGCGTCAGCCCCAAAACATCACTGCTCTAGAGGAGATCTGCATGGAGGAATGGGCCAAAATACCAGCAACAGTGTGTGAAAACCTTGTGAAGACTTACAGAAAACGTTTGACCTCTGTCATTGCCAACAAAGGCTATATAACAAAGTATTGAGATTAACTTTTGTTATTGACCAAATACTTATTTTCCACCATAATTTGCAAATAAATTCTTTAAAAATCAGACAATGTGATTTTCTGGATTTTTTTTCCTCATTTTGTCTCTCATAGTTGAGGTATACCTATGATGAAAATTACAGGCCTCTCTGATCTTTTTAAGTGGGAGAACTTACACAATTGGTGGCTGACTAAATACTTTTTTGCCCCACTGTATATAATGTGGTTTATTTATCTAGATGAAATAAAAATGTATTTGATTGTTTTGATTAACTTATTTGGAAAAGCAGTGGAGAAGGTGTGGTAGATGCATCTCGACAAACATTTTATCTTGGTCAAATAAATTCACCCAGATATTGACGATCTCGCTGTAACCATGAGTTCAGTTTGACTTTGCATTCCTGTGATGGACCAACGACCTGTCCAGGGTCTCTCGCCCAATGACCACTGGAGGCATTAGCTCCCTGCGACCCAAACAGGAAGAAGCAGGTTTAGAAAATGGATGGATAAATTTATTTTAAAGGTACAATATGGATTATTTTCATAAAAAACTATATTTTTAACAACATAATACCACCACAGGGTGTTTAGAGCAGGCATCTCCAACCCTGGTCCTCGAGAGCTACTGTCCAGAATGTTTTAGATGCATCCCTGCTCCATCACAGCTGAATCAAATGAATGACTGATTTGCAGGCCTTTGCTAAACTTAATGGCATGCTGAAGAGGTAAGTCAGTTAATTATTTCAGCTGTGCTGGGGCAGGGATGCATCTAAAACATTCTGGACAGTAGCTCTTGAGGACCAGGGTTGGAGATGCCTGGTTTAGAGGGTTGTAGAATGAAAACATACAGTATTTCCTTTAAAAATTATAATATATGTAATAGAAATAAATATAGTAAAATATTAATTTTGGCAGGCATGACATTGGCATTTTGTTTACATCAACCAGCCAATAGCTGGCACTATTGTGGATTGCCTAATACGGTGAATAGTCCGGCACAGCAAGGCTGGTACTGTGGAGTCTGCAGGTCGAACAGCTGGGTGCCCCAGGGATATGTGGTGATTATTGACCTTATTTATTTGCCATAGGGGATTCCTCAAAATGTGACGAGCAGGTTCCTGTGGAAAAGTCTTTATTAGCAACTCACGCTAACACTGAGCTGCAGGTGGCTGAAGTGGGGGAACTCCGGGCTGCAGGTTCGGCTGGAGGACACCACAGAGAATTTTTTTTGCTGGTTGTATAAATGAGGAGTGCAGGATGGTGTGAGGATGACAGAAGATCTTAGGAGGGGACTGCAGGAAGTTTTGGTTTGCTCGAGAAGAGCTGGGGCGGCTACGTGAGCTCTTTGCCATGGATTGAATCGATGACTGAGCTACAGATATACATGTAAACTCTCCCGATTTTCCCAGGAGACTCCCGCATTTCAGTGCCCCTCCCGAAAATCTCCCAGAGCCAACTTTCTCTCAATTTCCGACACTTTTCACCGTCCGTTGTTTCCGACTGGCTTGTGATGACACCTGAAGGACTGTCTTACACAGATTACATGCTGCAAACAGTCCCACCCCCTTGCTCCGATGCACCTCAACCAAGGTCTCCCTAATTCTCCATAAATGTCTCCCTAATTCTGAGTTCTCAAGGTTGACATGTATGGCTACAGGTAGGAGTCTTCATTTATCAGAGTCAGAGTGTGATCAGCGAGGCTGGAGAGCATGATTAGTGAGTTGAACTCCTACAATGATATTATTTTATAGAAACAGGTACCCGTCATGGCAGTGTCGGTCCACCTTCTGACATCATGGTGCGGCTTCAACAACGCAATGATGAAAGAGACTGAAACAGAAACTCTCCAAGCTCAGCTGATATTAATTTACTTGCGTGATGTCCCAATATAAAACCACAACATAGTTTATCTTTTTGTTTTGTTACAACCTGCAGGAAAAAGCAAAGTGAAAGAAAAGGGGTTTTCTGTGATTTTCTTTTTGACATTTGACTTTCTTGTTGTTTGTTTCCCTCTTTCTAGTGTTTTAATGTTTCATTCTTTGTTTTTGTTTCCTGTCTTCCTCCTGATTGTTTTCAGTAGTTATGTCTCTCTGTAGTTTCTTGTATAATTAATGAGTCATCTTCTCTCTGTTCCTCAGTGATTTCTGTCTGTTAGGTTTGCCACACCTGTTCATCATCCTGCTGATTGTCCCCTTGAACTCCCTCTCCAGCTGTCCCCAGTCAGTAATCATCTGTCCTCGTCAGCTTGCTTTATTCATTTCATTTGTCAGTTCTTACCATCACGTTCCCTGAGCGCCTTGTGTTTTCGGTCCCTTGTTATACTAAATTTCTGTAAGTTGTTCTACCATTTCAGCTTTTTCTTTTTATTAAGAGTATTTACTTGGGCCTGACAAAATAATTTTGTTATTGAAACACTGCATGAGTCCAACTGTTAGTTTACATAGCTTTAATAATGTAACAAGAAACATGGCACATCTTCTCATTGCTATCAACTCTAGTTCTGTGTGTTGCTCCCCTGATGATGTCATCACACCACTGCTGTAGTCCTCTCAACATCCAGTCACACCACACTGGTCTCCATTCAAGACTTCTTCTCCACCTTTAACCTGGTTTCTTAAATTGATTTAAGTTTCATCCGTCTAAGTTAATGCAGCCCTACAAATCATACCACAAAACATCTGGCTCAGTAATGGCATGACTGGAATTACTTTTATTGGTGATATGTGTTACCATGGTAATGCAGCAGGCCAAAAACAGAACCTGAAATACCCCACAGCAAAAACTACTAGAAGTTATTATGCAGATGCTTTTTGAGAGATTAATGTGTGAACACACTTTAACCTACAGATATCATTCCAACTTATCTGTAACTAGAGATTGGTCCATAACATTTTTCAATATGTATTACCATGGCAATGCCATTCACCATCAAACACACACCAGAGACTGTGTCCACATGCGCCACAGCAGTTTCATCACCTTGGTCAGGAGAAGTGAATATGAACATTTGGGTTACCATGGTAATGGAATCTTCAGATCTCACTGCTGAAGACCTCCATCATGAAGAAAGGGTTCATGTGGAAGTGAACATGAACCTTCCACTTTCTGCCATTTAAATAGATGAACAAAGAGACTCTGCAAATGAAATGCAACCAACACTTTAATGACAGTATATGTCATGAGAATAAAGACAGAGACGACTGAAAGCATCACTCAACCTTCATCATCATCTTCATCACCATTCCACATAGAAACAAGAACAAACAGACAAGGACAGCAGCAGAGCATCACTCTTCAGGTCACTTAGAGATAATATTGATTTATCAGTCAGATTATAGGTTGTATAATGCTGTTTATATATTGATTATATGACACACTGAGTAATTGAGAAGCTGTTTATTACACTTTAAAGGAACAGTTCGTCACTTAAGGAAACCTGATTGGACGTATGTATCACTAATTAAAGCTGTGGGGACGTTTTTCTGCTTTAAACTTCAGGGGAGGTCGAGGGATGAAGGGTAAACATGTTACCAAGTTTGTGCTCTCTGCAGCAGAGCTTCACAGAATTGCCATGTAGTGTCCTGACACTGGTCACAATATCAAACCCTCAGGTTCTGGTTCCAATGTGACAAGAAAGTAAAAAAAATAGGTCAGTTAGTCATTACAGACAAGAAGAAGTCATATCAGGTACCAGCTAATAAAAATATCACCCCCCGAGCCATCCACACAAACACAATTAAAAATGTCCTGTGTTTTTGTTCTTTGGATCAGAAGTGTTTCCGGCTACTTTCTGATCTGATGATGTTTAGGTCCAACAGACTGCACATCATTTCATCTGTTTCCCCAAAACAAAAGAAAGCTCATAGAAATGTTTCCAACAGTCCCTCAGCTTTAAAACCTGCCAAAAACCCAATGGAACCTGACTATATCTTTTAACATTTTTATCTGAGAAGTAATGAACTTTTGGACCATTCCAAAGTATTTTATAAATTTTATACAATGTTTTTTATTAACTTTAGCCCAAATGTTAAGGAACTTGAAGAAACATCAAGACTGTTATCCGACCACCCCCCACCCCAAAAGGAAACACTCTGTGAAGACTTCCTGTGTCCATAAAGGTTGTACATCCTTCAGCAAGTGGATTATTGATGATGTGGTTGTAACCATAACAACCTGTCTCAGGACTTATTGTCATCGTACAGATCAAAGGATGCCTGGATGTCCTGCAGCTGCATCTCATGGACAACGTTATGAGGAGACATTGGACTTCTGTTAATGAAGTGACCCCCACCTGAAATGAAAGAAAGACAACAAAACATAAACTGACAAGCATCTACCATTGAAGTGTAGAATGTGTCCTGAGAAACAGAATAACTTTATGTTGGCAAAAGCATTTCTATATGTTGCTGATCATTTAACATGTTTATATAAAGTTGCTGAGTTTTCATGTAAATGTGCTTTATTTTGATGCAAAGTAGCGTTGTTCAATTCAATTCAAGAAAACTTTATTATTTTATTTATTTATTTCAAAAGAAAAAAAACTGATGTTGTTATAAGTCAGTGTTTCTTCAGAGAGTCATTCTAGAGCAGGGGTGTCCAACTCCAGGCCTCAAGGGCCACTATCCTTCATGTTTTAGATGTTCCTCTGCTTCAGCACACCTGATGCAGAAGAACGGGTCGTTAACAGACTTCTGAAAGACTTGATGAGATGCTGCAGATTGAAATCAGGTGTGTTGAAGCAGGTAAACATCTAAAACATGCAGGATAGTGGCCCTCGAGGCCCGACTCTGGGCACCCCTGTTCTAGAGGGTTCTAGCTGTGGACGGGAAGGTTCTCCTCTAGAGGGTTCTAGCTGTGGACAGGAAGGTTCTCCTCTAGAGGGTTCTAGCTGTGGACAGGAAGGATCTCCTCTAGAGGGTTCTAACTGTAGACAGGAAGGTTCTCCTGTAGAGGGTTCTAGCTGTAGACGGGAAGGATCTCCTGTAGAGGGTTCTAGCTGTAGACAGGAAGGATCTCCTGTAGAGGGTTCTAGCTGTAGACAGGAAGGATCTCCTGTAGAGGGTTCTAGCTGTAGACGGGAAGGATCTCCTGTAGAGGGTTCTAGCTGTAGACAGGAAGGATCTCCTGTAGAGGGTTCTAGCTGTAGACGGGAAGGATCTCCTGTAGAGGGTTCTAGCTGTAGACAGGAAGGATCTAATCTTCCTGAGGAAGTCCAGTCTGCTCTGTCCCTTCCTAAAAACAGCATCATAGTTGTGTCTCCAGTTCAGTCTGTTGTCCAAGAGAAATGGGTGAAATGTTGTAATCACATGTTTCACAGTTTAATATAGCAGAGAAGAATGATGGAATCTGAGACCACTTTGTTTAATGTAGGTTCTTCCTGTTTAATGGCTTCCTGCACTTCTCCTATAGACCATCTGTCCTCTCTGTCCAACATGTTTGTTTCTGTGGTACGATGAAGGTGTCCAGTTGAGTCTGGACCTGAAGAACTGGTTTTCTCGTGTTATACCATGTATCTGTGGTGAGGTTGTTTATTTTCTCCTCTGTAGAGGTCTGAACCCTCATCGAATGCAGCCTAGCAGCAGGTCTGCTGCAGTTTAGCTGCATGCTAGCTGCAGACACAGACACACAATGAGAGGAAGATTACAACAACTTTAGTGCAGAGCCTTGTACAATCATCAGTATGATCGCTCTCATTCATGAATTACTGTTAATAAAGCTTTTCACTATTCAACACACTCCGACTCTAGGTAAATACCTTTTCCACTAAAGTGGTGAGAGTCAAAGAGGAGATACTGGTCTGTGTCTGGAGGATTTCTGAGACTTTCATCTTCCTCCATTTGCACCAAACAGTGCAGGAAATGTGAGCTGTCCTTAGCATCCTCTCTAGTAAACTTGATGTTGTTGTGAACAGAGTTAATGTATTCAGTCAAGGGATCTACATCTTGGATTAGGATTTTGACCTTCGTACCATCCACATATCTGAACCAGCGGCTCGGTGTTGTTCCTTTGTAAGAGTTTGTAAGAGCCGTGTTTCTGTCTCTAATAACTGTCTTTACATTAGGCATGTGGTTGAGAGACAGAGGTCCAGAAGGTCCAGAAGGTCAGCAGGTCTAATCTGGAGTATAAAACGTATTTGTTTCAACAAGTGATATGTTGTTTATGTTCTACTGGAAATAAAATATTGGTTGATGAAATATGAAAATCATTGCAATGTCACACATTTCTATTTTTGTTTTGCATAGTGTCACAACTTTTTTGAAGTTTGGACTTATACGTGTGGTCAGGTATAAGACTGGCATGCATCGGGATGGGCCTATGGTTTTAAATGGAGCAGAGGAAGCAGAGTTAAATGTGTTAAGATGAAAGTCAAACTGTGACTATGTATGTTGTTTTGTTGCTTAACTCATTCAGTGCCATTTTTAGATTTCATATTCCCCTCAGTATCAGAGATATTTAGCATTTTTACTGATTTTTGAAGGTTCATAGAATATTTTCTCCTATGACTGTGTGAATTCTGAAATTTCAAGCAGATCAGTGACTTTGATGTAAATATTTTATGTTTCAAGGATTCATTCAACATCTGAACTATGTTTTACTACTATGAAAGTAAAAAAACAACAGTAAAAAAGTACTTTTGATAGTTTATTTTATGTCTAAAAAGAGTCATTAATAGACAATTTCAACATTTGAATAAAATATAAGAAAAAAAGAAGCAAATTTATGATTCAGATACTGTGTGTGTGTGCGCATGTGCACGCGTGATTGAGTGAGTTAGTCAGCCAGCCCGCCCCCCGGCCATCGGTTTCTCTATGAACATTTACCGTGTTTTATGCGGTGAATCGTTCTTTATTTTGCTCCCTGCTGCCTTCAGAAGATCCTAACAGCAGATACTGGTCGGATAAATCCACCTCAGCTTCACTAGAATCACCAGAAGAACCTCAACGTCAGGCTGAAGACATCATCTGAAAATGACGAGCTGGAGCACAAACCACATCACCTTCAACACAATACTGGTTCCCGGTAGATCCGGTAGACACGCTGGAGGGATTTTATCCATGTAATAAACTCCACCACCTTCTTAATTCCATTAATTCTATACTAGTTTGTAATAACTCTGAACACTGAGATCCCCTCACAGCCGCTTCACAGGCTCTGAATCTCCCTTCCGCCTTCACCGTCTGTCTCGTCCTGAGTGCCTGGCTCCTCCCCCTCGCTCCACATGGCTTTATAACAGGGTAAGAAAGGAAGATCTCACCCAGAGAAGTGCACCACTGCCCTCTCCTGGATCATATGACTAAATACAGCCTGTAATGAGTTCAAATTCAGCGAGCAGCTGCCCCAGAATGCTTTGCGGGATTTAAGCTAATAAAAGCTGTAGAGACATTAAGACATCTGTGGCACTGAATGAGTTAATTGCTCTCATGATTTGTTAAGTGTGTTCTTACTGGACTTCCGGTCATGTTGCGCTGCTGAACAGACGTGCGGTGGAGCCCTCTGCAATTTCTTTTTTCAAAAACCCCACATAAACCTAATCTACCTAGACAAAAGAGTTCTCAGGCGGATGCATTACTTATAACAAAACCTGATGGCACCAAAGACCGCTACGCAAGCTCCCAAAAAGACGTTAATAACATCGATGCTGAGCCCAACGCAGCAGTCTAGCAGCGACAGGCTAACTAATGCTAACATCGCCACTTGCAACGTTGGAGCGGCCGCTGCACATGTGAAAGATATCACTTCATCTGCTAACGTGGAGGGCCACTTCAGCAATAAATCCATGGATGCAGCTGTTGATGACTTGGGGGCTTTGGAAGCAGGTAATTCTGATGGGCTCTTGGCGGCTATCAACTCAATGAAAGACGATTTTGTCAAGAGATTCGACGGCCTGCTAACAGCTATTCAGGGTGTACAATCTGATATGAGAATGATTACCGCACACGTTACGCAAGCTAAGGATAGAATTAGTGCTAATGAGGACATTGTTGTCTCCCTCCGAACTGATAATACTGCTATGAAAACGGCTATTGAGGCACTGCAACAGAAGATGGACGACCTGGAAAATCGCAGTCGTCGCTCCAACCTACGACTTATTGGTCTTCCTGAGGGCTCTGAAGGCACTGATATGTGTGCATTTTTGGAAAAGTGGCTGCCTGAAGTGCTTGGAGCTGAAACTTTTCCTGCCCCGTTGATCGTTGAAAGAGCGCACAGGGTCGGGCGCGCCAACGCTGCGGATGCACGGCCCAGGGCTGTGATCTTTAAGTTGCTGAACTACGCGGATAAAGTCCGGATCATGAGGGCTGCCAGAGCAAAGGGAGAAATTCGCCGAGGGAGTAAAAGAGTCATGTTCTTTCCAGATGTCTCTGCTGAACTTCTGAGAAAACGTAAGATGTTTGATCAAGTGAAAAAAGACTTAGCTTCCCTCTCCCTGAAAATACCGGATCTGCGCTATGGTGTTGTGCATCCTGCCACACTCCTGGTGACTCACAAGAAGAAACGTCACCTTTTCAACACAGCAAGAGCGGCGGAGACTTTCGTGCAGCAACTTGGTGAAATGCACCAGGATGCGAATTCAGAAGAGGATGACAGCAGAGTAGCGGGTCAGTGAAATGTCCTTATCAGGTTCAGTTGACAGCTGTTTCTCTGCAAAACAGCGGAGCTAAATGTGTGACAAACTGTGACTGTGTCATGTACAGTTGTATACTGCTAAAACATATTAGATTTTTTACATTGAGTTCTCAGCATGGCTTAAGTTTTATGGGCCTGTATGGCATCACTTCTCTGTGTTTAATGCACACTATTAATGACTAAATTACAATTAGTGTTTCCTAGGTTAATGCATTCATAATAATTTATGATGGTTATATTTTTGTAATTTACATCATTGTAGACAGGGGGCCCCTGTATGGTGGTTTGTTTGCTTTTTCTTTTTGTTTTTTGTTTTTTCTCTTGCTGCTCCTCTCCAATATTCACTTGGTGGATCATCAAGGCTACATGGCCAAGCCTAAATGGCTCATGAGGAAGTGTTTTCAGTGGGTTGGGTGGGCGTACTCAGTTCAGGGATGTACGCGCTGTTCTTCTATTGTTTGTTGTGGTTTTTATACCCTCTTTTTTTTCTTTGTCACGATTTTTCCTTGCAGACTCCTCTTATGTGCATATAGCAACATGACAGAAATATTTTTTCTCCTTTACTGATGGCCTCTGATCTCCAGTTCACCTCATGGAATGTAAGAGGACTGAATAAACTGGTTAAGTTAAAGCAAGTAATGAAAAGGATTCAACATCTAAAAGCCAAGATAGTTTTCCTTCAGGAGACTCATTTAACCCCTAAAGATGTTGACAGAGTGAGGAGGAGATGGCATGGCTGGGTCTTCTCTACTTCTTTTAATTCACATTCAAGGGGCGTTATCACTTTGATTCATAACTCTGTGCCATTCCAGCTTATAAATGTAACTGAGGATCGATTTGGCAGATACATAATCTTACAATGTGAAATCCTCTCTGTAAAAATTAATCTGGTCAATGTTTATGGGACGAATAATGACAATCCTTCTTTTTTCAGACACCTCTTTCTATCTATAGCTTCACTCCCTGGACGGTGTATCATTGGAGGTGATTTTAATTGCACACTAGCACCAGCTTTAGACAGATCAACAGGTGTAAATAGTTCCCACACCCAAACAAGAAAAGAATTATGTAACTTTATGAAGGATCTCAATTTGGTTGACATATGGAGAAATTTGCATCCTAATCAATCCATCTATTCATGTTATTCTAACACGTATCAGACATTTTCAAGAATTGATTACTATTTAGTCTCAGCTGATCTAGTACCAAATATAACAAACTGTTGGTATGACAGTATAGTAATATCTGACCATTCCCCAGTTTCACTCTGTCTTAAAGTTCCTAAACTTTTCTTTTCATCAAAATGGCGCTTACAGCCAACTTGGCTAAGGGACCCAGAATTCATACAATATATTGGAACAAAAATAGACATGTATTTTGAATTAAATACTCACCAAACCTCGGCAACTGTTAGATGGGAGGCCTTTAAGGCATTTTTAAGAGGCCAAATGATCAGTTTTACCAGCTTCAAAAACAAACTCCATCGACAAGAATTGGAAAAACTTGAAAAATCAATTAAAATCATAGAAACACAACTATTTCATAGTCCAACAACCCAACTAAATGAAGAACTTCTGAAGTTAAGAACTAGATACAACATATTATCCACAAATAAAACAATGAAAATTTTAATGAGATTGAAACAATCATATTTTGAACAAGGTGAGAAGGCTGGTAGGCTGCTGGCATGGCGCATCAAACAGATCCAAGCTGACAGGGCAATTAATTCAATTCAAATGGCTGATGGGGGTATAACAACTGACCCGAGAGAAATAAATAATACTTTTTT
>SSNP01000307.1:142493-163578 GCA_006937955.1 Pachypanchax playfairii
CTTATATTAAAGATCTTATTGTTCCATATGCTCCTAACAGAACACTCTCAGACTGCAGGTCTGCTTGTAGTTCCTAGTGGTTCTAAAAGTAGAATGGGAGGAAGAGCTTTTAGTTATCAGGCTCCTCTCCTGTGGAACCAGCTTCCACTTTTTATCCGTGAGGCAGACACCTTGTGTAGTTTTAAGAATAGACTTAAAACTTTCCTTTTTACACAATCCTATAGTCAGGGTTAGCTTGGGTTCTCCTGATCCATCCCTTTAGTTATGCTGCTATAGGTTTAGACTGCCAGAGGACATACTGTCCACATGTCTTCACTCTGCTGTCTCTCTTTACTCTCCATGTTTGTATTGATTGTTACTGCTGTCATTAACTGTTTATCTTTCTATAGACATGACAACTGGCCAAAATCCATCGGTGTTTGTCTCTTTCCTGTCAGCTCAGACCCCAGTCGGCTAAGGCAGAAGGCCGCCCATCCTGAGCCGGGTTCTGCTAGAGGTTTCTTCCTGTTAAAGGGAGTCGTTCCTTTCCACTGTCGCCGATTGTGCTGCTCAGGATGGGGGATTGTGCTGAAATAACAATTCAACCCAATCAGCTGGTTCCTTAGATAGAAAATGTTTTATTATTAATTGGTTGATTTTTCTGTGAAGTGCCTTGAAATGATTTTGTCATGAACTGGTGCTTTATAAATAAATAAACTTGAAACTTATTGTTCCCATGTCTGATTTCTCACACAAAACACCAACAGAGAGCTACGTAATGGACTTGCTACATTACACCTTACATGTATTAATTAGTATTTAGATCCTTTTGTTCTGTTCCCTGGTCTTGTCTGTCTTTATTTCTTTTGCATAGTAACCTCTCACCTGTATGTACCTGTAGTAGTCTCCTCCCTCTAAACTCAACCCGTCCTTTAGATGCTCGTAATCTTGTATGTCATCTTTGTGCACAGCATTAATACCCCTCCTCTCCCATCTCTAGTAGCTCGAATCCTCTTTCCCTGGTCTGAATCCACTACCACCTTCAATGGGATATCTTGTCTTTCTCTTGCAGGCTTTTTTTTAAGCTCATTTAGTTTTCCAAAGATGTCCAGTAAATATACAAAGGACATTTTCTGCTGTAAAAAAAAAATCAGTTTGCACATCAATGGAAAAAGCCAACAGTTTGTTTCTCAGCTTGAAAAAAACACTCCAACAGTTTACCTCTTGATAACCACCATGCCTCTTATTTTTCTCAAGACATTGGTGGATGTTCAATGTTCCTTTTTCTTTGGGAATCAGGAGTGTTCGAAGTTTTAGATTAACACTGGCAGGGGCGGGCTGCCAACCAATAAAACATGGACGATTCCATATCTCTGTACAACTCCTCTCTGGTTGGCCATACCTTTAAGCCTGTGTTGCATTCACCAAAGCCAGGAAAATACAAAACTGCCTTCTTCATTAATGTCATAGCACATTTCAGGGGTGAAAAAACGTTTGGGGCAAGAGCCGGGAATGCCCATGCCAGGCAATGTGATGCCACTGGTATGGTGTTTTTATTTTAAAAAGAATAACAATTAGTATTTACCTATTTAATGTTAGGTAATTACCAATAACACATCAAGATTTACCATATAAGTACCAGGTAATTTCTTAGTAATTAGGGGATTGTATAAGGAAGCATTACCAAATATTTTTATCTGCAATTTTGTAATCAATTACTAGATTTCTGGCAACCCTATTTAAATTCCAGGCGACCCCACATGGGGTCAGTACCCCAAGGTTGAAAAACACTGCCTTAAAGCATGGCACTGCTAATCCTCCCTTCCCCTGAGGTAGTTGCATGTTTGTAAATGGTTGTGATTTCTCCATAAATATTCATATAATTTGCCGGGTATACTTTTTCTAGTTCTTTTGTTACGTACACTCCTAGATATTTCATTTCCTTTGAGTCCCATCTAATTTTGTATTTATCTTTAATCTTTTTGGGGGGTGTAAAATTAAAAGTCAAAATCTGTGTCCTAGTCACATTAATTTTGTATCCTGAGTAGTATCCAAATTCCTTCAGTAGCTCCATCAGAGTCGGGGAGCTTATGTCTGGTCGTGTCATATATATATATATATATATATATATATATATATATATATATATATATATATATATATATATATATATATATATAAAATCAAGTCATCTGCAAACAATCCCAGTTTGTGTTCTGACCCTCTTACCTCCACCCCTGTAATATTTTGGTTCTGCCTAATCATCTGAGCCAATGGTTGAATCAAAATAGAAATAGCATAGGCGATAGACAGTACTCTTGCCTAGTAGATTGCCAGTAATTTTCTTCTTGATGTGATTTCCTGATTTTTTTTCCAGATTGTGTTTCTCACAGTTGAAGTGAACCTATGATGAAAATTACAGACCTCTCTCATCTTTTTAAGTGGGACAACTTGAACAGTCAGTGGCTGTCCAAATACTATTTTGCCCCACTGTACCTTATACATGGCTACCACCTAGTGGAAGTGGGCAGGGTTGATTTTGAATTTATGATGCAAGACAGAGGCACAGGGAAGCCAGAGTGTGCTACTGTTACTACTAGGCAAAGGTATCAGATCAACAGAGTGTCTGGAAGAGCTCTACCTCGATCTAACATTGTTTGCTGCTTATATTGGCTTTTTGGACATCACAACTCATTATTTTCCTTTATCAACAGACCAGATGTTTCCTATTGATCATTTGCTTCAATTCCTGATACTTTCTGACAAAAACATTTCCCAGAATTGGGTTTGTGTATGAGGTTACAATTAAGGACAGTTATATAACTCAAAATTACAACAGTAGCAACAACTTGTTATCTATCGGTAAAGGCCTGATGCAATTCAGTGAGTTTGGTGTCAAAAATGTTAATTTATTATGTTTAGATGTCAGTCAGTCATTTGTTGTACACACTTGTTCCAGTGCAGGGTTGCAGGGAGTAGGTGTCTAACTCCAGCAGTCATTGGATGAGAGGTTGGGTTTCTGCAACAGGCATGGGTAACCTCCATAAAGAAATGGTTATCAACTCGGGACCTTCTCATTGCAAGTCAACAGTGCTACCAACTATGCCACTGTGCAGCTTGTGGTTAAATGTGTGATAAGTTAATTGTATTTGACTTCAGTTAATTTGCACTTGTTTTATAGTATCCTGTCTCCTTTAATGTTTCATGTCTTTGATTATCTTTACTTGTTTTATACTATGTGCTTGTTGACAGGTCTTTTATGAATTATGATCTTTGTCATGTTGTATAGCAGTTTACAGCTCAGCTATGTCTTCACATCTGTATCACTACAGAGACTGCCCCAATCTACCTATTGATCTCCAGCTCTCTCCTACCATCACTCATGAACAAGACCCCCAAGGTACTTGAATTCCTCCACCTGGGGGACTCATTTCACGGTTGAGGACCATGGACTGCAGACTTGTCATGAACCAGTAAACTGGAAAAAGTTGACACACTGATATGAGGACACCCACAGAAGGTTATCAGCAAATCAAAGAGCAGATTGATAATGACTCTGATCAGGAGACACCATAACCCTAACCCTAGCTGTTTGTGAGTTCCTTTGGACTTGAAAACACAATGTGAGTGAAAGGTTTTTGAGTTAATATAACATGAGGAAACAAAGTCAGACTCACTTGCAGGGCAGGATTCGAACCACGTCGTTCAGCTGGTATGCTTCTAGACACACAGCACAGTGGTTAAAGTCTGGGTCAGTTTCCTTCAGCAGAAGCACAAAAGAAAAACAATATGTTAAAGTGAAACATGTTGTTCTACAAACACAATGTTTTTAGACCCAGTGCAGTTCTGCATCTGTCAGGTCGATGATTTGGACTCATTAGGGCGGATTTAGAGCTCCAGCATTTCAGCCGCAGTTCCTTAAGAACCTTAAGAAATGGGGCGTGGCTTAACCTGAAACTTTGCCTTTAAACCAAGCAAAAAAAGCAGTTATAACTCCCTGATAATTTCACAGATTGCTACCAAAATGCATATGGATCATCGCTGTGACTTCCTAAACAAAACTATATGCTCATATTTTGTGATAATTTTAGCCCCGCCCACATAGGACAACAATTCTCCATTATTACTCTTTCAGGTCATACTCTGGCTTGTCTTTCAGTCAGTGTTTTTCCCAGGACAGCTGTGGCTACAAACGTGTGTAGTTCATCATCACCAAACGTGTGAGTGTGTGTGTGAATGGGTGAATGCAAAAAAAACTGTAGTGTGAAGCGCTTTGGGGGTCGTAGGACCTGAGTAAAGCGCTATACAAGTACACACACGCCAAATATATGACTGAACCTGGTTCAAATGGCAGCCAAAGTGACGGTCTAACACTGTAAGAACAAATATGACTCAAACATTTTAGGTATAGCCACAGCAGCTCATCAAACTTTGATGTCTCGCCCTGAACACTTCAAACTGTAATATGCTCACTCAAGCAGAGTTTCACTAGCGTTTTGGGGGCTACTCAGTGGAAAGGGAAGCGCTCTGGTGAGGCGGTGGTCGCATGGCCGGAGCGGCGTCAAAGTGCGAGGGCCGTCATCGCTGCTTGCGGCTTTAATTGTCTATAATTTCCACCTGTTATTTATTCCATTTACACAACATCATGTGAAACTGATTGTTGCTTCCTAAGAGGACAGTTTGATTCCAACAAAGTTCGGAATGCAGCAACATGTTTTCTCACAGACAGGTGATCTCACATCACTTTAAGTTTGTCTAAACTTCATTGGCTTCCTGTTTCATATCACATTCAATTCAAAATTCTATTCTTTGTTTACAAATCTCTTCATAATCTGGTTCCTTCATATCTCTCTGAACTACTCATTAATCATTAATTATGGATGAATTGGCCAAATTACACTGGCTTCCAGTCCGCTTCAGCATTAAGGTTAAGATTCTTCTGTTGGTATATAAATCATTGCACGAAATGACCCCCTCCTATTTAACACAGTTGTTAGGCCCTTATGTTCCAGCGCGTTCCCTGAGGTCCTCTGAACAGAACCTCTTGCTTGTTCCTTCTGCCCGCTACAAGACTCGTGGAGAACGGGCTTTCTCAGTCTGCACTCCCAAGCTTTGGAACCAACTCCCCCTGATGGTCCAACTTGCTCCTTCCCTCTCCACTTTAAAGACTCATTTTTATTCCCTGGTCTTCAATCTAACATGTGTTTGTTATGTGTGTTTTGTTTTTACAGCTCTTACCTGTTTTATCTGTTCTGTGCTGCTTGTTTTTAGTTATTTGGTGTTTCACTGTCGTGTACAGCACTTTGGTTGGCGTTGTCGCCATTTTAAACGTGCTTTATAAATAAAGATGATGATGATGATGATGATGAACCCCTCCTGTGTATTAAGATCTGCTGAACATCTGCTATTACAAACCCCATGTATGAACTATAAATCTCCTGGAGAACAAGCTTTTTCATTTGCTGCTCCTACATTATGGAACAATCTCCCACTCTCTGTGAGACAATCCACAACTGTAATTTTTTTAAAAATTTCGTCTGAAAACCAATTACTTTAAGTTAGCTTTTGGTTATTGATGTTAATATCGGTTGTATCAACCCCTCCTTATTTTACAGCCTGTCTTTTATTGTTCTTCCTAGTTTAATTCTTTAGGTATTTGTTTGTTGTTGTATGTTCTATTTTGTTTTATTTCTTGATTTGCTGTACAGCTCTTTGATCAGCTGTCATGTATGTTAAAGTTACATCGTATTGTTTAACTGTTCCCTTGAGGTTTTTAAGCAGTGTATAGTATATGTGGTTTTCATTGCTATTAATTTTTTTTTTATTTGTTATTTCTTATATATACATGTGACCGAACAGCTCTGGGGGGCATTATGTATTCTGTTCCATGATGTTGCCAGCCTTGCTGCACTAGTTCAGAGTTATGGAACCCTCAGTTGATGACCCAGTCTTGAATGGTTTGTGAAGGTCTTTATCATAGACTTGGCTCACAGGAGGAACAGTACCAACCTCACATGGCTGAAGATCACTACTGCCCTTGATCCCAGGTTTAAAGATCTTCCGGTCTGGGCTTTAGTACGTGACCTTGTGATGGAAGAGACTTATGCACACCAACAACCTGCTCAGACAACAGCGGAACCATCACCAAAGAAGAGCAGGACATCCATATACTTGCTGGGTTCTTAACACAGATAGAGAGGAAGAAGAAGACTCTATAGACTATTGACTGGAACGGGACAAAGCAGAGCCCAAATGGACATAGGATGATGTCCACTACAATGGTGGTTAAAAATGGAAGGAGCACATGCCAGGCTGGCACCTGTTGCACCTGTCCACCCCTGCAACCACAGGGCCTTGTGAGAGGTTGTTCTAACGTTTAGGCCACGTCATTCAAAAGAAACCAGGTTATTTGACCTGTGATAATGTCACAGAATATTCTGCATCAGCAACTGGCCGAGTGAAAAGAAGGACTGAACCAAACGGCCTCCATGGAGTGAAAAATGTTCTACAGTCTTTTTGTGTCCATTGATCAATTAATCACGATTAATTTCAGGAAATTAAGTGATTTGGCATATTATATGTAATAAAGCCAAAGTTTAGTTGTTTTTGCACCGTTAACATTCCTGGCTAACTCTTGTCTACATTCTGCCTCCAATCACTTCTCATTTTGTGAGTTCTTCCTCAGTCAGGTGCCTGCTGTCCTTCCATCAGTCTTTATAGATACTCTAACACAACAGGTTGTCTGCAGTCCTCCACATACTGCTGAAAGCTTCTCACAGCTGTCCATAACTCCTGGCCATATCAAAGAACATATAGAAATAAAACAGAGAAGACTCATTCCAGTGCCATTTTAAACTATTACAGTTAACCTATAAAATGTTTAGGTTTTTTGTTTTATTTTTAGTATTTCTTACACCTCCACAGGTTTTTATTCAGACTCAAAGAAACTGTGTGTACCATGTTTGTGATGCAAGACAAAGTTCAGGTATTTCCATGTTAGTGGACAATAGTCTTTCCTTGTCTGAGAACTCAGGTCACCTGAGAAACATGTCATCATCTCTCAGAGCAGGAAACATCTGCCAGATGCGATACCTTGTCTCCTTTTTTCACCGTCCTCGTAGTCAACTTCCCTATGGCTTTTTTGGCTGCATCACCTAGACGACGCTGGCAGACAAAGAGAATAGAAAATTAAAATGTATAAACAGTACACAGAATCTTCAAGGTGGAAACAGAGCTCCACCTACAGTCATATCTGAACACTAACCAATTCTTTAAAGTTTAAAAAGCAGCTACATGACTTCAGCTGTTAGAGAAAACATACTGTTTAACACAGTTTCCAGCACTAAGGTGTACCAAACCTAACCTAGCGTTAGCTGGTGTGTTAGCCAATCTGCTGCTCACCTGGCTGCGGTCGCGGGAGCTGTTATAACGGATCTTCTGGATGAAGTAGAATATAAGCCAGGCTGATGAGATGATCATAAGGACAATGAAGGAGATTGAAACAAAGACCAGTGAGCCACGATTGATATTCTTTGAGGAACCACGAAGACCCACTACCACAGAGACCAGAACTGTTAGGTTCCGCTCTAGGTGAGCCAGAATCTCTTTACCGTAGCCCTCAGTGATCATTACAGCCACAATATCACCGGTACCTGCACACAGAACCACAACCAGGATTAGAACTACTATAACCATTTCTACTGAAGTGGGACCAGTTCCAGTTAACTCATTCAGTGCTATTTTCAGATTTTTATCCCTGCTCAGTGCCATAGACATTGAGCATTTTTACAGTTTTTTTGAAGAGTGACAGAATATTGTGCTTTATGACTATGTAAACACTGAAACTGCCAGAAGAAAGAGAACATTCTCTTCTTCCATCAGGAAAAAGCAGATTGTTTCTAGCTTTTTCTGTTCTTTCACAATCTGCTGTAGAACACATGGTGGTTTCACCAAAAACTCCTGTTTCTGACCAAAAGATGGAGAAAACAGGCTTTTTGTGAAAAGAGACACGTCAGGCAGCAAAGTGTCTTTAACACTAATACAAGGTGTTTTTTTGACACCCCCCCGGTTGATCCAAACGGAAACCCATCATCTGACGACTTGGGGGTCTGCCTCACTACAATCACGTGACTTGGACCCCTCTGCTAAAATGGATGTCTCTGGCTGGGATGAAATATTTGGGGATCAAGGTGACCCGGGTTGACTGTTGTCATTTCAATTCTGTGACCGTGACACAGACATAGGTTTAGTGTGAGCTACGTAAGTTTTCCCGCTTTGCTCCCAGCGTTATGCCGAGGGGATTTCCAAAACCCTCTCCACTGTGATGGATTAACTTCTACATGATCACATGAAGTTTCACAACCACACACAGGTAAGAACAACTTGTACTTCCTTTAGAAGTGTGGTATTTACTCACAAGGTGCGCACAGTCATTCCCGAACCCCCCGTTAAAAAAATGTGGTAAAGACCAGTTTCACAAGCTTTTTATTGTAATTTCTCTTCAAAGTGCAAGTTTGGGATTTTAAACATCTTTACTCTATACTTAAGATTTCCATAATAATTTGGAATAAATTCTCAATTTTATAAAAAAAAATCAAGAATTCCTCCACATCAGAAACTGCTGATCTACTGGGATTTTCACCCACAACCATCTCTAGGGTTTACAGAGAATGGTCTGAAAAAAGGAAAATATCTAGTGAGCAGCAGTTCTGGGTGAATATACCTTGTTGATGCCAGAGGTCAGAAGCAAATGGCCAGACTGGTTCAAGCTGATAGAAAGGCAAAAGTAATGGTGTGGGGGACATTTTCTTGGCACACTTTGGGCCCCTTAGTACCAGTAGAGCATCGTTACAACGCCACAGCCTACCTGAGTATTGTTGCTGACCATGTCCATCCCTTTATGACCACAATGTACCCAACTTCTGATGGCTACTTTCAGCAGGATAATGCGCCATGTCATAAAGCTGGAATCATCTCAGACTGGTTTCTGGAACATGACAATGAGTTCACTGAACTCAGATGACCCCCACAGTCACCAGATCTCAATCCAATAGAGCATCTTTGGGATGTGGTGGAACGGGAGATTCGCATCATGGATGTACAGCTGACAAATCTGCGCCAACTGTGTGATGCCATCATGTCAATATGGACCAAACTCTCTGAGAAATGTCTCTAGTACCTTGTTGAATCTATGCCACGAAGGATTAAGACAATTCTGAAGGCAAAAAGAGGTCCAACCCAGTATTAGCAAGGTGTACCTAATAAAGTGGCCAATTAGTGTATTTGAAAGGTGAAACTGTAACATGTGAACAGCAGCCTGTCAGAATTCATAGTGATAAGTAAAAAATTAATTCTTTCCTCTGACCAGAGAAATATGACTGATTTTATCTATAAATCTTCAGTCCCTTATTGTTGCTGCTCAGGGTCATGAGGAGGTCACTGAGCAAGAGGCGGGGTAACACATGGACAGGTCACTTGTCCATCACAGGGACACATTGAGATGAAGAACCATTCCTGCACGCACACACACACACACACTTAGGGCCAATTTAGACCTGTCAAATATTCTAAGATACATAATTTTGGTTTGTGGGAGGAATCCAGAATCCATGTAAAAATCCAAACATACACAGGGAGAACATGCACACTCCATCCAGAAAGACCTGGAAGGGTTTCTTACCTAGAACTTCTAGCTGCAAGGCTACAGTCAAACTGCACTAACGTGCTGCCACTTTTTAATTTAAGTAAGTCTAGTGGTCTAGGGTCAGTCTTCTAGCCTAAAGTCAGTCCTGTTACTCTTTATCTGCTGGACTGAGTTCAGTTAAACAATCTGGGGTCAGTCAACTGGTCTTGGATTGGTCTGCTAGTCTGGGGTCAGGTTGCAGGTCTGATGTCCGTTTATTGGTCCTAGGTCAGTCTGCTGGTCTGAATTTGGTCCTGGTATTCTTTATCTGCTGGTCCGAAGTCAGTTCTGTTAATCTTCAAATACTAGTCTGAGATCAATCTTCTGGCCTGGAGTCAATTTGCTGGTCTGAGGTCAGACTACTAGCTGGGATCAGTTCATCTGAAGGAAGGCCTGTTGGGGGAAGTTCTGACCTTCATGGCCCATCTTGACAGTCTGCTCAGTGGAGTTATTGTAGATGAGGACAGCGCTGGCATTGTAAGCAGCTGCTTTCAGGATCTTCTCTTTGAAGGTGCAGTTACCTCTCTGCAGCAGTGCCACCCAATGGACAGTCCTGGGAGGAACCAGGAAACGGGTGGCTGGATCGCAGCCCTGCCGGTCCACCACTGAAAAAATATAGATTTGCTTAGGTAAATGCTTCACATAACATATCACAGTATATGATGAAATTAAATATGAACTAAAGCTACTGATGATCATTTAGTAAGTCATTTTTTGTATAGTAGCAAAACATTTTGACAGCATCTGTACCATTAAAGCCTCACACCTGCCTGAGCTTTCTAGTACCACATTTATGGGGTCCCCCCGGGGTCCCCCCCCCCCCATGTTGGAATCCTCTGACTAATAAACAATCATCGGTCAATTTTGAATGATATATTTTCATTTGACTAAACTGACAATGAATCTTAACATATCAGTCAATTACCAAATAATTTTACTTTGTGCCTGTTGATTACTCATTCTGTCATTAACAATCAAGAATCTAAACATTATTGAATAGAACATTGGCCGTGTTCTAGCAGTGTCATCTAGTGAGAGAGTTCGGACACCCCCTTAGACTTCAATGGGGAGCCACAGTCTCTTCCCTTTCCGGTCGGCCCACGGGTCCCCTGGACAAAAAAATAATGAATGGAAGTCAATGGAACGATAAAAGTTATTTTCTGGTCTGCTTTGTCTTACGCCCTGAATCACACATATGCTGTACCGCAATTTAAATGATAACTAAATGATGTACGTTTTGACCGGGTCTGTCAAGTGGATTCGGATTTATTTATTTTTAAAATTTCGTAATTAAAATGACTACAACTGGAAAGTCGCACATATGACATCACGACAGAATCTCCTGAGTCTCACCGCTGCCTTTTCCCTCGTTTTTACGCGACAATGCCGGTTTGTTTTGTACCTGGATGTCACTACAAAACTAGTTGTTTAATGTTCCTTCCTTCGTCCTGATAGAAGGAGGTGAAGCTCGCTAAACTCACCGCCATTGTTCCTATTCTGATTCTTCTTCTCCTTCTGAGCGGTATGGTGACGTCAATTTTACAAGACAAGTGGTTGTAGTCTACTACGTGTCGAAAATTATCGCTTTCTCAGCATCAAAACTTGTCTTTACAACTCACGGACATCATATATTCGATCCATGGTGCATTTCAAACTGGATCAGAAAGTAACTTTTATCACTCCATTGACTTCCATTCATTATTTTTTCGTCCAGGGGACCCATGGACCGGAAGTAGAAGGGTGTGACTGTGGCTCCCCATAGAAAGAATGGAATGCGGAAGTCATGTGATTCATGGAGCTGCAAATAGTTCCAAACATCAGTAGCTCCTCCATTGAACACAGTTTCAATTTTGGCATTTGGGAATTATTTTCTCTGGTAAATTAATGAAATTACATAATTTTTTAGCATTGTAAAGCGTTAGCTGACTGCTCCGTATCTAAATAACTCAATGTTGATATTTAATGTATTCAATTTTAGTTAATTTACTGTGTTATTTACCTAATTATAGTATAACTGCAGCTAGGTAATCATGAGCAGGAGGGGTCTAGACAGGCTTGACGAGCTGTACACAGGTCTATTTCAGTCTGTCTTAGGGGTTTATAACAGGGTAAGAAAGGAAGATCTCACCCAGAGAAGTGCACCACTGCCCTCTCCTGGATCATATGACTAAATACAGCCTGTAATGAGTTCAAATTCAGCGAGCAGCTGCCCCACACTCTAACCCAGAATGCTTTGCGGGATTTAAGCTAATAAAAGCTGTAGAGACATTAAGACCTCAATAGTACTGAATGAGTTAAAGACAACACTGTGTTGGAAGTATGCCTATCTTCATGTTTTCAAGTTACTGGCTGAGCGGAAAGCTGATCAGGGACCAGGAACTCATGTTGGTCCACCTAAATAAGCAAACAAGCACGTTTCAAGACCCACTGCAGTCTGTTTGACACCATGTGGTTGGAGTGGAAGACGCCATCGTACACCTGCTTCAACAAATTCACTGTCATCTGGACAAAGCAGGCAGCACTATGAGGATCATGTTCTTTAATTTCTCCAGTTTATTTAACACAATTCAGCCTGTTTTACTGTGTAAAACATGATGAGAGTTAGAAGGAGAGATCATATTTCTCTTGTTTTAGCATCACTTCATTGGCTCCCTGTAAAATCTAGAATAAAGTTTAAGGTTTTACTTTCGATGTATAAGGCCTTGAAGGACCAAGCTCCAGCTTAAATTAAAGATCTTATTGTTCCATATGTTCCTAACAGAACACTCTCAGACTACAGGTCTGCTTGTAGTTCCTAGAGGTTCTAAAAGTAGAACAGGAGGAAGAGCTTTTAGTTATCAGGCTCCTCTCCTGTGGAACCAGCTTCCACTTTTTATCCGTGAGGCAGATACCTTGTGTAGTTTTAAGACTTAAAACTTTCCTTTTTACACAATCCTATAGTCAGGGTTAGCTTGGGTTCTCCTGAGCTTTCCCTTTAGTTATGCTGCTATAGGTTTAGACTGCCGGAGGACATACTGTCCACATGTCTTCACTCTGCTGTCTCTCTTTACTCTCCATGTTTGTATTGATTGTTATTGCTGTCATTAACTGTTTGTCTCTTTTTCTCTCTCACACACAGACCAAAGATTAAACGGCAGTCATTTGAAACTTACTAACAGGTTTCAAAATACACTCAACATTTATTACATTGAAGCTAAAAAACTGGACAACAGCCTGAAATCTCTTTGAATCTGTTCCTCGATTTAGCAAAAAGGTTGTAATTTAGCTTTTTACTACTACTACTACTACTACTACTACTACTGTCATTTAGCAGACGCTTTTATCCAAAGCGACTTACATTGAGAGAACATACAAGCAAGAAATCAAAGAGAAGGAAACAATATAAGGAGGCGGACTGTTTGGAGTCCAGTTTAATTCCGACGCTGATACATCAAGTTTATCAAATTTTTTTTTTTTTTTTGTAGAGATAAACTCCCAAATCGCCCAAATTTTTATTATGAAAATACATGCTGAGTGTTCAAATTTTATAAAAAGCTGTTGTTTGGTACATTGTAGTTTTAGATGTATTTGTGAAGCATTAGAGCTGAGGCCTGGACAGGGATTTGATGCTGCAACTCCATCCAGCTGCAGTGGTGTCCTTGAAGCATCTGACTGTAATCTGACACCTCACAGCAGAGGTGCCTCGTCCTTCATAAGCCTGAAAACCTCTGCAGTGTCTAAACAAAGGAACATAAAGCATATTCCTCCAAAAAACTCAAACTGAAAAATACACAACTGAAAAACAAACAACAAAACACAATGCTGAGACGACATCCAAACTACAGAAACACACACAGGTGAGATGACAAGTGTAATACTTTTTCAACACTCCACTGCATGGAAGTTTCTTTAAGGTCAGATTAAGAACACTCACGTCGAATTTGGTTCAGATTAGTGGACATTCGGATATAAACAGCAGAAAACATGAAAACAAAAACATGAAAGAATACAATAAAACAGTAAAATTATTTTAAATCACTGAAAATTTCAATAATTAATAGGGATGCAACATCACCACTTTTTTCAAACCAATACCATACCAATACTTGGATCGGAGTACTTGCCGATACAGAGTACCAATGCTGATACTTCCACCACACCAAAAAATGCAATGAATTGGAAAACAAGTTTTATTTTCTTCCTGCTTTTTACAACAACTGATGGTGAACTTGATAAAAACATAAAATATTGACTAGAAAAGCACTCAGAGAGCGCAGACCTCTGCAAAGTGGACATTTTTTAGAAAGTACTATGTCCGTGTCCTTAAAAAAATTCCTGGATCCACACAGTAATCCGGATCACCCCCAAAATCTAATCGATTCATCCTTGAGTCATTTCTGACCTTTCCTGAAAATTTCATCAAAATCCATCTATAAGCGTTATCCTGCTAACAGACAGACAGACTCCAATGAAAACATTACCTCCTTGGCGGAAGTAATAAAAATGACTACAAAACTAAAATTTCTGTGAAATTAGCTAGAGTTTCCACATTATAAGTATCAGTTCACAAGTACATTAAAATGGTATCGGCCCGTATCTGTATCGGTGCGTCCATAGTAATTAACTTTAGATGCAGGTTTCAGGAGGATCTTTAAAAACTCTCAAGGTGAATCAAGTCCAGTGAGTATTAAAGAGTTTTAAGATGAGGCTTAAGGCTCCTTTCCACTGGACGCGTCGGCAGCGCTCAACGCTTTGCTTGTGCAATCAGCAGTGCGTCCCTTCCTACCGGGAGCGCTTCACACATGTAAATCACTTGCGTAGCGTGACATCAAACTGGTCCTGGAAGATCACGAAATCTCATGAGAATAGCAAAAATGTGCGTGATTTCGTAGTACTCACAACAACAAGCAGGGAGAAAGACAGCAACATGTATCCAGAAGGTATGTGAATCTGTCTAACAACATGATGGACACACCAGCTTTCATTACCAGGTGTCTTCAATGTCTTTATTTGTTATCTGGGGTGGCAGTAGCTCAGGAAGGAGAGCAGGTTATCTGGTAACCGGAGGGTTACAGGTTTGAATCCTGACACTTCACCCAGCCTGCCTGTCTGGTGGTGGTCAGAAGGTCTGGTGGTACCTGGCAGCCTCATCTGTCAGTGTCCCAGCTGTGGGACAACATGCAGTCTATCACCATTATGTGTGTGTGTGTGAGAATGATAAACTGATAATCTATTAAGGTGGTGTTGACATGTCGACTTGTGATCAAGAATGTAACATTTAGTATAGATCACATGATTTATGTGTGATCAATAACATTTATACAATCGTGAGAAGTTAAAATTTGTGGTTTAGCCACACCCACACCTTGTGACTAAGTCTCAAGTTTTTGATGGGGAGCCTAAGTCACGCCCTACTACTTCCGGTCCATGGGACCCCTACTGCCAAAAAAATGAATGAGAGTGGAGCGATAAAAGTTATTTTCTGATCCAGTTTGAAATGCAATATGGATCGAACATATGATGTTGCAAAGACAAGGTTTGATACCGAGAAAACGATCATTTTTGACACGCAGCAAAAATAATTTCAGGTTTTGTGTAAAAACACGTAGCGGACGACAACAGCTGGTCTTGCCAAACTGACGTCACCAAACCACTCAACGAGACAAAGCAGAAGACAAAGACGAAACATGGCTTCACATCTTTCTTCAAGGATGAAGTAAGGAGTATCAAACGTGGAGAAAACCACTATAAATCCGGACATGTGGAAAGTGAAAAGACGGAGATTCTGCGGTGACGTTATATATGCGACCACCAATGTGTAGCCATTTTAATTGTGAATTTTTAAAAGCAAATACCTCAGAAGTCACACGATAAAGACAGTCGAAACTCACATCATTAATTATCATTTAAATTGTGGTACAACATATGTGTGATTCAAGATGTCAGACAAAGCACACCAGAAAATAGCTTTTATCGTTCCATTGACTTCCATTCATTATTTTTTGAGCCAGGGGACCCGTGGGCCGACCGGAAGGGGAGGAGACTTAGGCTCCCCATTACTTTTAATCCCACATGTCCAAAGAGTTCAGTCACCTGGTGTGAAACTGTCTTCTCTAATAGTTCTTTGAAGTGTGACGGTTGGTACCAAAGGTGTCCACCTGAAGCTATAAAATTCTATATTGATTTTTGGGACCAGAGTTTAAAACGTGGGCCTGAAAGTCCCCCCCCACTCAGCTCCACATAGTCTTTGTGTTCTTAAGCATTAAATAACTAATTACAACAATATTTTTTATAAAAACATAGTAATTGGAAAAACAGCAGCAAGATAAGAACAACATCAATCAGCAGGAGTTAATCCTTAAAATAACTGTCTGAGGTATAATTTACTTTTTAATCAAGAAAATGTTTTATTTGTTTAACATGAAGGAGGTGAAACATAAAACTGCAGCCAGCCACTAGGGGGCAGATCTTCTCCTTTCAGTTTCCATTCCTAGAGTTAGATGTTATTTATATCCATGGTCTATGTCACAAGTTCTACCTGTATACCATGGGGGGCATTTTTAAGTAAACATACCTGTGACCCTCTAATTAGGAACTTTACCTGGGCTGACACAGAAGGCCTCTGAACATAATAAAAAGGAACAGGCTTTTGGGCCAAACAAAAGATTTAATGTGACTGTTTGACGTCAGTTTTTCAAAAGGACTCAAATTTGTCTTAATGTGTGTAACTGAAGACTCGTAAGACAAAAACTTTGTCTGCCCTTCATGTGCAAGGTGTGTGTGTCCTCAGGTGTGTGATCGATGATGTCAGTACCTCCATGATGTGGCACAGGTGTGATGATGATGCCCCTGGTATCCACCTTAGGGGAGTTCTGTCCGTATGTGCCGTCATCACTGCTCATCATGTGAACGATGTTTCCTCGTGCGTCCGACACCGTGACATTCACCGTGGCTTCCACATATTCCTCTGAAAAGTTCCTGTCAGAGCGGGCTGCTGACACCGGGCTGATCTGGATCACAGTCGGAACCAGTACCAGTACTAGTAACTCTGGGATGGGGGGAGAGGTCCACCTGTGTCTCGCCATATCAATGTTTTGGTTTCTGTTACATGGAAACTGTCAGGAAGTAAAAGCCAACAAGATGCACATGATTTCTGTCTTCCAACATCTGGGTGTCTTTGTCTCCCATCTAATTGTCTTCTCTCTATCTCTTTATCTTTATACTACTTTATACTACTAAAATGACTCACACATATAAACATCTGTTTAGTCTCATCGTCCCTGGACCATGAATGTCCTGTTAAGTCTTCAGCTGTATTTTAATCGACCAGTCTCTCACCTGAGAATGTTGTCTTGTCTGTTAAATCTTCGGAATTTGCTCCAGATGTTATTTTCCGTTACTAAACCTCTTCCGGATGTGCGGTTCTGGTTCTGACTCCAGGTTTCCTGTTTCTGGGCTGTTGGTTCCGGTAAACCCTGTGTTCAGTCTGGCAGGTGTGATAGAAGACGTGAGGACATTACGACAGCTGTCAGTTTGAGAATCATCACGAGGCCAACATCTGGGCTGTTGTTTGTGGAGGCCTCCGCCGGTAGAACCACGGCTTCTGATCAGAAATCCGTTTGACAAAGACTCGTTCTAAGCGTCAGGAGAACCCTAACCCGGTGTTTAACCGTCGGCCGTTAGCGGCTCTGGTGTCCGCAACATCCCGCTTTGTCTCACCGTCTGCTGGCAGACAGACAGCCAGACTCCCGGTGCAGCGACCGCAGTCTCATCTGCCGCCGGTGATTCTCCTGTTCCGGGTGGTTGCTGGTATTTTGTTCAGAATCGGATCCTACAAGAGACGCACGATGAAAAGATTTGAGCTCACTTTGGGTCCGCGTCGCACTGCGCAGGCGCAGAACTATGGTACGGGGAGGCATAGGGGAGGTGGCGGAGCGCGTGCGTGATGCAACATGAAGTGAACTTGTGTGCGAGGATGAGAAACGACGTCGTACAGCTGCAGATCAGGAGCGGGACAAACACTGAATGAAAGACAGAGGTGTCCACAACTGTTTGGAGAGAGATCCGAAGTACCGCTGGGGGTTCGGATGATGACGCAAAAGTTCGTAGGAAAAGTCAGCTAAGCTGGTGTCAGCTGGGAAATAGGCTTTGGAAGATGAGAATGAAGGAGACCAAAGAAAGAAAGAACCCAACCAGAACAAAACGTTTTAATATATTTTTTGTTTTTAAACATTGAAATAATGTTTGTCACTTAAAATGAAAATCTAAAGGTTTTTTATTGTTTTTAAAACACTACAGTGAAACATCTGCTAAACATTTTCTTGTTGCGTTTTCCAGTAAAAACAAAACAAATATGTGTTCTATTGAAGAATCTCCTGAATGCCCTGTTTCATCAAGGAGGTGGAGGAAAAAATAAAAAATGTCATAAAGTTTTGAACATATATTTAAGAAATCCCAGTTAAGGACTTTGCCACATCCTCCATTGTTCTGCCTTTCTGAGTCAGGACAGCATCTAAAAGATGAAACTAGTCTTTGCTATTATGCATCTTATATGATCAATAACACTCGGTTTCTGTGTATTGAGACACTAATTAATGTACATACAGCACTTGTTCAACCTTTAAAAGACAGATTTGTTTTTCTGAAGAAAACTTTATTAAATTATATATTATATAGTCAAAAGATTTTGTTAACCGCTTGAATGGTGTGTGTCTACACCATTAGCACAACTAGCTTGCTATAACACACTGATAAAAGTGATTTTGGAGAGAGGTATTTATAATATATGCAAACTGAATAAAACGTACTCGATTATTGCACTCAGCCAAGGAATTACAAAATAATGGGTAAATTATACATATGCTACCCATTTGTTAACAGTGACAAACATTACATAGAAAAATACAGTAAAATATACCCCAAAACTTTGAGTCTGTGCTCCAACTTGCTCGTGCGTCAGACCGCGTTTTTTGAATGTGTGGGACAGATTCTGGATCCTCTCTCCAGCAGCCATCAAACCGCAAAAGTGAAAGTAAGCTATTAAAGTTATTTAAGCTGTATAATAACGCCAATGTAAATTGTATTTTTTGAAATGATGGGATATTACACTTCACTTTTGTTTGTCTGTGTAACGTGCCATTACTTGAAATGAAAGTTTGAATCTGTCCCTGGCGCCATTATGGCTGTTAACCGTTTGGACAACTGCAGGTAAGTTGCAATGAAATGTGTTCGAGGTTTTAACAAGATTAGTCAGAATGCATGACCAGGCCCAGACTGGCAATCGGAGCACTATGAGATTTTCCAGGGCCAATTGCTAATATATAGAATGGATGGAGGTAAAAAATTATACAAAGTCCCACTATGTCCCACCTGTATGTGTGAAAACACAGACTGTTGCTGCACCTAAGTTTTTTAAGGAATTGTGGGATCAAGTAAAACATTTTGCAACTGATTTTATCAGATATTGTAATACGCAAATGCGTATAACAAGATTAATTGCCGGGCCTCATATAGCCATTGCCGAGTGGGAAGGAAGCTAATGGTCACATGATCAAAAATTATCTATAGCCGCCTGGTTCTTTTAAACCCAGTTTTCATATTATACACCCACCTGAATAACTGCCGGAGCGATTATTATCAGGTGGGCGGCCGTGGTCGAAAGGGGAAGGAGGTTGTCCTCGGATCGAGAGGTTGGTAGTTCGATCCCCGACCCGAACAAGCCATGTGTTGATGCATCCTTGGGCAAGATGCTGAACCCCAAACTGCCTCCCGGGCGCCATGACACGGGCAGCCTTCTGCTCCCTCGGGATGAGTTAAATGCAGAAGTGAATTTCTCCATGAAGAGATGAATAAAGTTGAATTTTTTTTTGTGTGAGAACAAATGAGCAAACATCTGTTAGTTTCAATCTCCAAAGGGGCACCAGACAAGGATGTCCTCTTTCACCATCAGTGTTTGCTATATTTACTGAACCACTAGCAGCAGCAATAGGGCTGAACGATTTTACGAATAAATCTAATTGCGATTTTTCTGGCTGATATTGCAATTTCAGTTTGATTAAGATTTTCTACAAAATAGGCTTCTCTACAATTTTCAGTATACATTTTTACAGACATTACATTAAAAGCATACCTGTAAACATTGAATGCATTTGTAAATGCTATTTAAACTCTAGATGAAAACTAAGGGTAAAATTTTCAAATGTGTTTATTAATAAAACATGAATGTATATTCTTTAAAGTCCTTGACAAGAGGCAGTTGTTGAAATTCAAGAACTAAAAGCAACTTCTGACTGTTGAATAGAAAAAAGAAGCAACAAAACTTCAACTTTACAAGATTTAAGTTAAATAAATAATTAATGTGCGTCACTTTCGCCGGATTTTTCATTAGACTTTTTCATCAAACACTCATTATGTAAATGCTTGTGGTGATTTTTTAAGTGTCGGTATGAGTTGGTTGTGTTTCCCAAACTATTCCCATACAGCAGACGTGTCGTTTCTTTTGCTTATTAAATCACTCCAAGGTGCTTCTCCCTCCGCCATGTCGCTACACTTTATACGATAAAACGGTGTAAGGAGAAGGTTGATCCTGATTGATTAAGATGACCTGTCCATGCATACCACGCTGCTTCTTAGTGACGAGCTTGGCGGAGCGGTTGGGAAACCACGTGTAGACTCTGGGTCAGTCAGGTGCGGCACACACGTGCGCGCGCGCGCACACACAAAAACTGCTCTGTATGACTTAATAAATATAGAATTAAAAAAAATTACAAACCTATAAGATAAACTAGTGAACATGTTCTAATGAGTTTTGGCAAACTGCTGCCTTTGACTAATGTGTCTTTCTCACCTGGATCTTTGTTCCTTCTCTGTTCTGTCCTCATTCTCCAAGAAAAAAAAAACACAAAAACACTTTTTTACCATCAAACATCAAATCAGACAAATTTTTTAGATTAATAAATATAAAAAAAATATTTGTTAAATTTAAAAATAAAGAGAATCTTATTGTATTTTATTTGCAAATTGCACCTAAATTGTATTTAAAATTGAGCCACACTTGTGGAGGTCTACAATTATTCTCCTGGTGTTTTGGTTGATTTCTCTTGATTCTCTCATGTCAAAGAAAAAGATTCTGTGTTATGGAGGTGATTTAATATACATCCACAGGTGTGTCACCAGAAATCAGAAGCTTCTTAAAGCAGAACTAAGTAAGTTTTTTCACCTCAATAAATGTTTTCTAGAGTCCCTGTGGGGGTAAACAAGGACTTGGCGGGGTGATTCGTGGGTCCCTCCCCTCCCTCCGGGGTCTGTGTCCTGAAAGCAGCACTTGCAACTTTCAGTGGATCGGACCCGACTAATCTCGCGAGAACAAACCTGCTTTACGGCACTCACACTCACGTACATAAATACAAGCATGAAGCCCTTGCCGTTGTTAGCAACGCCACCCTT
>SSNP01000307.1:163588-202037 GCA_006937955.1 Pachypanchax playfairii
TGCGGCGGCGGCGGGGGAACGTTACGACAGTGAGCTTTCACAGGGGACCAGTAGGGGGAGAGCGAGAGCAAAACTTACTTAGTTCTGCTTTAAACTCAGAGTGGAAAATACGTGATAACACTCTCTCATTATTCTGACCTTTAACTAATTCAAAACATTTGTCAATTCATCTAAAACAAAAAGTTTATTCTTAATTGATGCTTAACAGTAATTAAAATGTTTTTTTTTCCTGAAGTGAACGTAAATATCTGGTTACAACTGTGAACATACTGCTATGTGTTTCTCTTGTTTTGCATAGAACTATAATGAATGAGGTATAAAACATAATATATATAACATTTACATTAGTTTTTTCTTTGAAAGAAGCCACTATGTCCATTGTTGTACATAAGTATATAACTTAAACTGATTTAGAGAGAGTGTTATTTAGTCATGTGGGGCTTAGCAACTGAAAATATGAAATAAATGCACAGGTAAGCTAAAAAAAACAGAATTGTTGTTCTGCTATTCATTTAGCTTTTTGTTGATTAGCCCTAGCAAAAATATGAAGAGCAAGACATGTAATATGTGTCAAATGAGCAGCGTGACATCAGTCTTTGTGATACATCGTCATATTTACATTATTTGTACAGTATAAGTGATTTACTTTGGTACCTGGTCAAACCTCAGCTCTGCTCTCCTCTGCTGCACAGCAGCGCGACTCCTCCTTCTCTCACGTGCTGCTGTGTGGCACGGGCCGGATCATACCAAAATTAAGGGGGGGGGTTGCAACTTTGTGCTATGTGCTTCGAATATTGTGTGTAGTTTTTGTAGTTTTAGTTTTATAAGGTCGTCAGTCAGGGAACTAACTATGAAAAATAAGGCACTCCAAGAAACCCGGGGCTTCTGAAAAAACAACCCAGGCTTAAGCCCAATAAGCAAACCTCCCCCCCCTGCTCCGACGATACTTGGGGGCCCCTTTGGGTAGTTGGGGCCACACGCAGGCTGCGTACCTTGCGTATGGACTGTATGTAGTTGATAAAACGTTTCAAACCTTTCTGGCCTATTTTCAACGTTTTCCAAACGTTTTTGTGCTGCTGGGAAGATCATGATGGAAGTGTTTAAAGTCATTATTAAGTTTAAAGAAGGTTGTATAATGACGTTGAAGAACAGTTTGAGTGGTCGGTGATGTAGAGCAGGTGAAAGTATTGAGAGATGGCAGTTTGTTAATTAACTGCAAGAATGTTAGAGGAAAGAATAAAATAATTAAACTGTGTGCAGAAAGTAGTTGGTGAGTGAAGGAGAACCAGAGCGGTCTCAATGATTTATCTACAACAAAACCTAGAGGAACTTAGTAAAGGTGTGGAAGATGCAGTGGGCAACATGAATAGGGGAAATGTGGAAATAATATTGCAAATATGGAGAAGATACAGCAGCATGTGGTATGTGTGAAGTGAGAAAACAGGCAGCAGATGTTCAGAAACTAAACTGAATAAAGAACTTCATGTGTTGAAGCTTCAAACTGTAACCAGTAAAGAAAAAATGTCAGAAATGAGACGGGACAAAATCTCACACAGAGCAAGAAGAAAAGAATCATTATCAGGCTGCAGCAAAGGACAAACTCATCCTGTTCTCAGCTCATTGTTAACAGTTCAACAAGTCAAAACAATGACTGTAAAGATAGAAATCATAGTGAATGCAGCAGCAAAGTTCTTCAATATGAAGGATTTATCATTAGAAAAGGTTCATGCAGATCTTAGTCAAGAGGAGGGTTCACAGACTATATTATAATGCTGGTTCTCTAGCGGAATGCACTTTCGATGCAAGGCTTTTTTGCAGACTTTTGCACCCCCATTGCTCTGCATAGACTATTTTCCCAGTTCACTGGCTGGAAATTGATTATAAAAAACAATAAAACCTGTATTTTCGATCACAACACTTTAAAGATGAACTCACCCCCTCTAAATTATCTTCCTGTCTTCTAACTGCTTTTTCAAATAATGCTGAAGAAGGCGTTACTTGAAGAGGTGGTCCTGAGCTGTGATTGACGTGTAGCACTTCTCCGTCTTTAGCTTAATTGGGTGTGAGACTTTTCAACTACATACATGTAGCTGTATATGTATTGATTATGTTCATTTTTGTCTTCGTAGAACACAATGCACCATTTTCTTTTGAGAGAAAAATGTTAGGTAATTATTTTAAAAGATGTTTTCCATACCTGCTGACAGTTTTGACTGCTCCCTGCAATTTTCCTCAGAGCATCATCTGACTTGTTGCTGCCATGTCCTTTATCAGCTGACTGGTCTGGGAGTGCTGTCAAGACCCGGAGACCAGCAGCGCCTCCCACTGCACTTCATGTAGATGAAGCTATAATTTGTATTAACTCAGCTGGACAGAAACTGTCTAAACATGATTCAGATTCTAAAGCTGTTTCACTGGATCATGAACCAGAGACAGGAGAAGGACATTATAGAGTTTTCACTGAATATAAGGTCTTTAATATTGTATAAAGTATTAATGACTACCAATACTAATTACAGTATTGTTAGTACTCATATTATGTTGTGTAAGTACATTAATATGGCACTGTTAGCATTACTTTACTACTGATGTGTGAGCTTTTTTTTAAAGCAGCAGCTGGACTCTGTTGACTGTTTCCCCGTTCCTCCGACAACTTCTTCAGGTCTGAGTTAGTGGAATTAGTACTTTAATACTATTGTACTTTAATGCAGTGATGTTAGTACTTACTGTTTAGACATTAGTCAGCTAATCAGTCAGCGATTACTTAGATGATTGACACACGACAGCAACGCCCCTCCTTGAACGTTTATAACATGCGGAAACACCCCGGAAATTTCTGATATTTCACTTCAAAATAAAAGCGTGATAGTCTACTAATCCCCTGATAACAGATCTATTCAGTTCACAATGTTTAACAGACTAATGAAAGCGTTAAGGATCAATAATCTGATGACAAATTTATCGAATTATCACTTACAGAGTGCATTAAGGTAAATAGCAATGTTTTTGTGTTTTCTCAAATAAAAGTTTAAATGCATGAAAATAATAATTTGAATGGCTCATGTTTAATCATTTATCCCACTTGAAGTATAATGTACAGCCAAATGTTTGCAACAATGTTACAAGAGGGCAATTAGTGGGGCCCCAGGGTCACCGAGGCTTGGCCTTGCTCTATGCTCTGGGGATCCTTGGCCTGTGTCCTCTTGGGGCGCCCTCCTGCTGAGGGCGAGGTCACTCCGTTCTCTTGCGGACATCCTCTCTGCATTGGACTTGTGGCTGCTTTCTGTGGCTGTCGGTGGTTGCTGGTCTGCTTGGTGCTGCTGGGTTCCCCGGTGTTCAGACCCGGTCTGCTCTGGTGCCCTTTGGGCTGGTGGATGGTTAAACCCACATTCTAGATACACTGAATCTTTTCTGTGTACTTAGTCCACATGATGAATCTACATAAACACAAGCACACACACACACATGTCTATATACATATAAACATGGAGACACAAATAGGCATGTGCTAAGACACACTGGTGCACATTGACTGAAATCTTCACACATTGATAAATACAAGCTCCCACACATACACCAAAACACACATATGCACACACATGAACATGTGCACACATACGCTCAAGCAAACAAACTTTTGTGTATAATTGAATATTGTTGTATCAAAAATTCTGAGTATCAAAAATTCTGAGTATTATGATCATTATTAACTGCAACATGTACTTGGACTGTTTGTTTTTGTCTCTGTGTCCCCCCCTCCAAAACACATCAGGACAGGACAGGACAGGAATGAATGTATTAAAAATATGAATGAATCAGAAGAATGTAATAGCTTCTTAAAGAAAACTAAAGTAATACAATCTTGATACCATGGAATAATTAGAGCTGATAATAACGAGTAACAAGTTATATTTACGCTATTAAAATTCAATTTATTTTGAAAATACAAGACCGGAAGTGTTGTGCATGATTTCGTCACCTTGTTAGTAACAGCGTAAAGTTTGTCTCGGTAACTTGTTGGCGGATCTTGTCAGTCAGCTGGCTTTTTGAGGATCTGCTGGGACTTTGCTAGAACTTGTTGGAGTTTGTAAAACCGTGTCTATTTCGGTACAAGCCGAAGAAGCAGTTTACCGGAGGACCTGAGTGAACCGGAAGCTAACCCCGTTAGCTCTTATCTGCTGTGACCCTGCCCAACTTTCTCTGCTGTCTTTTCCTGGAACACAGCCGCAGGAATCTGAAGGAAACTCGGTGGTGAAGACTTGTGAATGTTCTATTTTACCAAATATGAATTGTGGAAGGAGATAACAGTGAATCGGTCGCTCCGTCACAATGCCTTCGGACTCATCTGTTAGCTTTAGCCTCCTACACCGAACCTGCAAACTGGTGGTTCTTCTCTGCTTCCTCCACATATCCGTCACCGTCATCTTCTACGTCCGTTCTCTGGACATCCGCTTCACTTTCGTCCAGAACCAACAGTCACGCGTCAATACCACACGGTCCAGACAGGCAACACTGACCGCCAACACCTCCAGAACCGATCCGAACATGGTGCAGAAAGCAACAGAGGAACTAATAAAAAAGCTGGAGAAATGCCCCGAGACTTCACCTTTGCTAGGTAAGTCCGGGCCAGCTGGTCCAGATCCGCACGTGAGTCACCTTTGAAACAGGCTGCCGGAGGACCTCAGGGTTGCAGAGAACGTTCATATTTTAACTGATTATTTGTTTTTAATTGCTTTTCTATTTATTATCCTAACTTGTTTTACATATTCTGTTTATATTTATCAGCGGTTTAGTATTTTATCTTATTTATTTACTTACTTACATTTATTTATTTCTTTTTATTCATTCACTTATTTATTCATGTATTTATTTATTTCCAGTGTTTCCCCTGTGGGAGCCCTCTGCCTCGGGGGTGGTGGTCGGCTGTGGTTGCCGGGCGCCCTGGCTGCTGCTGCTGCCGGTGCAGATGGCTCCCCTGATGGCGTTTTCCCATGCATCTACCTTACTTGGCTCATCTGTACTCAGCATACTGACCTTTTTATTATCCTTTTTGGGTTTTTTTTCCCTTCATATGTTGCTCTGAGGGTGTTTTTAACATATGGGGTTGGATTAGGGGGAGGGGGGGTGTAACAGTATATGTAAATGGGGGTGGGGGGTTGAAATTCTGTTTTTATCCTGTGAAGCACTTTGAAATTGCACTATTGCACGAAAAGCGCTTTATAAAGATTTGATTTCAATCAGCTGAAAACCCTGAAAGTTCATATACTGCAGCGCAGGGCTGGACTGGGACAAAAATTTGGCCCAGGCATTTTGACTAGAGACCGGCCCAACAGGTTTTGTTGTAACAGCTATAAAGCCTTTAAATGAAAACAAACCCTGTTGTGACAGTGATGCAAACTGTTTTGTTGGTATATATCAGGGGTGGCCAACTCCAGGATAGTGGCTCTCGAGGCCTGGAGGTGGCCACCCATGATATATACACTCACCGGCCACTTTATTAGGTACACCATGCTAGTAACGTGGCATAGATTCAACAAGGTGCTGGAAGCATTCCTCAGAGAGTTTGGTCCATATTGACATGATGGCATCACACAGTTGGCGCAGATTTGTCGGCTGCACATCCATGATGCGAATCTCCCGTTCCACCACATCCCAAAGATGCTCTATTGGATTGAGATCTGGTGACTGTGGAGGCCATTTGAGTACAGTGAACTCATTGTCATGTTCAAGAAACCAGTCCGAGATGATTCCAGCTTTATGACATGGCGCATTATCCTGCTGAAAGCAGCCATCAGAAGTTGGGTACATTGTGGTCATAAAGGGATGGACATGGTCAGCAACAATACTCAGGTAGGCTGTGGCGTTGTAACGATGCTCAATTGGTACCAAGGGGCCCAAAGAGTGCCAAGAAAATATTCCCCACACCATTACACCACCACCACCAGCCTGAACCGTTGATACAAGGCAGGATGGATCCATGCTTTCATGTTGTTGACGCCAAATTCTGACCCTACCATCCGAATGTCGCAGCAGAAATCGAGACTCATCAGACCAGGCAACGTTTCTCCAATCTTCTATTGTCCAATTTCGATGAGCTTGTGCAAATTGTAGCCTCAGTTTCCTGTTCTTAGCTGAAAGGAGTGGCACCCGGCGTGGTCTTCTGCTGCTGTAGCCCATCTGCCTCAAAGTTCGACGTACTGTGCGNAGCCATCAGAAGTTGGGTACATTGTGGTCATAAAGGGATGGACATGGTCAGCAACAATACTCAGGTAGGCTGTGGCGTTGTAACGATGCTCAATTGGTACCAAGGGGCCCAAAGAGTGCCAAGAAAATATTCCCCACACCATTACACCACCACCACCAGCCTGAACCGTTGATACAAGGCAGGATGGATCCATGCTTTCATGTTGTTGACGCCAAATTCTGACCCTACCATCCGAATGTCGCAGCAGAAATCGAGACTCATCAGACCAGGCAACGTTTTTCCAATCTTCTATTGTCCAATTTCGATGGACAATAGCGCCGAGAGGAAAAAAGGTTCTGAAGACACTTTTCTTCAAGAAAACCTTTTGTTGATGGTTTGTTTTTTATTTAGTTTATTTTCATCTGATGTATTTTATTGATCTTTGTACTAGGGCTGTCACAAACGATTATTATAATAGTCGACCAGTCATCAGTTTTTTTTGGCGATTGGTCGACTAATCATATTATGTGTAAAGTCTAGCTTATTGCACGATGCACTTGTGCAGCCGCACAGTGCAGCTGTACTAATGTACCCATGCACTTTTTTAACACTTTAATGATATATGTTTGCTAATGGCAATGAAATTACTATTGCTACAGCTGTAATATTACGTGTGAAGTGCGCTCTTACTCAGTGCGTTACAGTAATTTGAGTATTGGAGTGCATTTCTATGTCCTGTATTACGGTAATCCACGTATCGGAGAGAGAGACAAAAAAGGAAGTTCCGAACTCGTTCGGTTCTTGCACAGTTGAGAAATGCTCGTGTTAAACATTTAATAAAGAAGTGCACTATAAGAAGAAGATGGGAGTCTCTATACACCGCTCACCACCCCCAACACACCTTTTAACATGCAACTCCCTGCTAATGTTAGCAGCTAACAAGACGACATGCTTTCTTTTAATGCGTCGAGCAGAAAGACTGAAAGCAACAAAAAAACAATGCTTCATAGAATAAACAAACACGTCAATTATTAAATTTGTTGTAGACGATCTTGTTTGCTGATGTAGTTGTGACTAATTGACTAATCATGGCAGCACTAATTTGTACAGCGCCTTGTGATTTTTGTGCGTGAAAGGTGCTTTTAGAAATAAACTTTACTTACTTACTTAAAGAGTCCCCCCAAACAGTTTTTCCTGAGGTTTCTGTTGAATATTTTAGCTCCACAGGTGTTCTTACCTTCATAGTGGGTGTGAAAACAGGTCAACAACTTCTCTTTCAGTTTTTATCTCTCAAACTACGCAGGTGGTGATAAAACCCGAGTTCTAATGGCCTGTATCTGTTTCATCACAACTGCAGCTGAAACCACGCCTAGCATGCTGCTGGCTAAACGCTGTTAGCATAAACACATATCAAACAGGAAGACACTTGATATGCTGTTGCCATGCAGGGAGAAGGAAACAGGAGCCGTACTCTCATTGGCTAGTTTTTAGCCAATCAGAGTCCAGCAAATTTGCATAATGAATATTAATGAGTTGCAGCCAATGCCTGACGAAGCCAGCCGAATCTTCATGCAGATTATACAGATTGAAAGGTCTGTTAATCAGTGTTTCCTAACGTTTTTATAGATATAAAATGTTTCATAAGGTTAATACTTCAGAAATAACCACAACGTCATGAAATTTGTGTGAAATGGCCTCTTTAAGAATACATGTAGTATGGGTACATTGAGTTTTTGGTATTTTGTTTTGTCTGTGATCAGATGTTCCCAAAACACTTCCTTATTCTGTATCTGTGAAACATTTAGACATTAAGAAATATATTTCTGTAATGACTGTAATCAGAGTTGGTGAAGTGATTCAGCGCTGAGTTGTTGTTTTTGAGTGTTTTCTGCCCTCTGATGTTGAAGTTTCCAGCTGTCTGTCCACAGGATGCTCCTTAAAGGTCGAGCAGCTGATTTCTGTTTATGAAAGGCTGGATATTTTCTCACTGATGCAGCTTATCGTTTGAAGATTTGGATGAAGACATGTAGCCAGCAAGAACTGTGTGACTCAGGTAACCTGTTTGTATTTGTGTCCTCAGTGGGTCCTTTGCGGGTGGAGTTTAACATCCCTGTGAGTCTGGAGCAGATAAAGAAGGACAACCCGAATGTGCAGCTAGGTGGACGCTTTAAACCCCAAAACTGTGAGGCACTACAGAAAGTTGCCATTATCATCCCGTTCCGCAAGCGAGATGAGCACCTGAAGTTCTGGTTGTACTACCTGCACCCCATCCTGCAGAGACAGCAGCTCGACTATGGTGTTTATGTCATCAACCAGGTATGTTGTTGTGTTAGCACTCTGGTCTGGGTTGTTCCAATCTTTTATAAGGGTTTTGAATGGGAGTGGTCCTGGTGCAACCTTTTGACCCCTCACCGACCGATTCAGGTGTGTCACACTGTAACCATAGTAACCAGGAATTCAGCAGCTGTGTGTTTGCTGACGTGTGATGTGACTTTAAAGTCTGTTCTTCTGCTGTTGGACTGACTCACATTTGTTCTTCTTTTTTCTGCTTCTTCCTCCTTGAGTTTAGCTCCTCCCCCTCCCCTTGCCCTTTCCTCTTTCTGTCTGCATGTCAGGCCTTTCTGACCAATGGCTGTTGTCGTTGGAGCCGCTGAGACTCACCTCACATTTGATTGGTGCTGGCTGAGGGGTCGCTCTGGTAATTCAGCTTTCTTCTCTTTTTTTCTGTCTGCTGCTTGTTTCTGTTTCTGTCTCCTAAACACACCTGACAGGTAAACTAAAAATCAGGTTTTATAACCTAATTAGTAAATTATGATCTTAGATTTAGAATGCTACTTGCCTTATTGCCACAGTAAAAGATATTGGACAAATCAGCTGCTCCAGAGCAGTTTATTGATCACAGGTCATAATTTTAAAGCCCAGCCCAATGTTGATTCAGTGTTTCAGCTGTAAAACAGCTGATCTGGATCTGAAACTGAATTCCATGTCATATTAACAAATCATGGTGGTTATCAGCTCAGTGAAAACATTAAAATCTGAACCATTGAGCTTTATGTTAGACTTCTGTAGATGATCTGCAGTCACAGTCAGACTGCATCATGTTACCATGGTAACCAAGGATTCAGATGTTGAATGAGCTGTCTTTTCTATATTGGGTGACATTTCTGTCTCCTGGAGAATATTTGATCAGTAATGTTTTACTTTGATCCGATTGAGGTCGTGTACATTTTTATAGGGTGTCGTCAGAGCAGATAGTTAGAGCAGATTCACAGATTTGTAAAAACAGTTTCTGCTGTGTTACTTTCTACTCCGAGCGGAGTTTTAGTTTCCTCTCTGTTCAAAACATCTGCCCTACTAATCAATCAGGCCTCAGTTAAAGCTGGAGTGCGTAACTTCTATCGCCCCCTAGCGGAATTTTTGCGTCATTACAACGATAAAGCTGGCGCTTCCATATGACGTAAGCCCAGCTGCCACCGCTTTATCTCTGCCGTTGTTATTCCAACCGGTATCTGTCTTAATCAAGCTTCAAATTCAGTCTGTTTACTTTACCTGGCTCTATATTTGTTTCAATAAATATCATTTCATTGTTGAAAAAATCAAGAGAAACCAGTAAAATATAAAAATACTGGTAAAAAAACCTTCAGAGTTCAGGTTGGATTGTTTACAGGTTTGATTGTTCACTTTAATCTACATTTAACAGTTTGGTGTTGAAATTTATTAGTCAGCTGTTGGGGCCACAATGATCTATTTGTCTTATTCAGTGAATTTTTTCAGTTTTGACACGATGCAGAATCCTGCAGTCAGCTGCACTGATCTGACTGACTGAAAAACCGTTACACTGGCAAACTGACAGACACAAACTGACACAGATAGAGACAGAATCAGCTGATCAGCTGGAACTTCGGCGCTCTGGGTTTCATCTGGTGCTCATTTTATATTTTGACAGTGTGTGCGGACCTGCGGACCACTTATGCACCCGTGAACATCAGCCAGATCTCTTCTCTCCACCGAGGAAAAGCGACGCCGATACAAATTCGCGTTTGCCTTCTCCTTCGGTCACTTTCCTTCTTAGCCAATAGTCCCTCTGCCGAACGTCCAGGAATTATTTTTTTTTTCGTGGTAGGATCCACTTCCCGATAAGTGTCTCTCGGCTGTTTATTTGGATTCTCCGCCATGTCGACCTTCCCGTTCTGCCGGCTGCTACGAGACACTGCGTTCTATTTCTTATTATTTTTCTTGTTGTGACATAAAAGACGTAATTTCATGTGCGACAAGCGCGGGAATGTCGCAGTCGACACGCAAAGTAAAAATGATATATATTGAAAAATACCGTGAGATGTTTGAGGAGCCGATCGGCTTAATCTGCATTGTGTCATCTCCTCTGATAGTGGCTTGGCTGAAACGGACATGTAAAAGTTACGCACTCCAGCTTTAATCAATTCAGTTCAGTTTATTTATACAACACCAGTTCATAACAAAAGTAATCTAAAATCACTAAACAGAACCAAAAGGCCCATTCCAACTGGTCCAATTCTAACAGATTCATTCNCAACTGGTTCAGTTCAACGGATACATTACAACTAGTCCATTCCATCAGATCCAATCCAACTGGTCCAATTCTTACAGGCCTATTGCAACTTGTCCAATTTTAGTCGGTCCAGGTCCAGTCCAACTGGTCCAAACTAAAGCTGGATTCATGCTTAAGCTAAGGCAAATATGCTCCCATGCAGCGGCGTAATGATGGAGCCAGTTTCTCTTCATAATACCCCGACCCTGTTGCAAAGAAATTCTCCTCCAGGACAGCAGGAGACACGTTCAGCCGTGAAGTTTGAAGATGTCTCCCGGTGCTTTATGTGTAGTTCCAACCACGAAAGAAACAAATAAAAAGAAGTGTTAATTTTAGCAAGAAATTTTAATTTAGTCATAATTTAGTCATTTAGTCATAGTCTTTTGACTAAAATTCTTTTCAATTTTAGTCACAATTTTAGTCACTAAACTAGTTTTATTTGTAGTCTAATTTTAGTCGACCAAAATATGTGGCAGTTTTAGTCGACTAAAATCAATTGTAGATTTAGTCCACTAAAATAAGTATATTTTCTAAAGTATTAATTTAACCCTGTAAGAACCAACTTATTAAAAAATAGCCAGAAAATTCTGATTATTTGGAACTGAGACGTTTATGAAGCCTTAGAACAAAATTCACAAATGTTTTTTGCTGTATCGTGTTATTTATAATAGCTTTTTTGTATCATATTTATTACATTGGCCGTTTTTACGGTTTAATTGTAATATAAAAAAATGAGTTAATAATAATGCATTTATCCATATAATAATGATGATTTAACCTGAAAAAAAGGCATGTGGATCATTAACTGGGAGCAACCATGTTAGAAATGATCCAAACTATGTAGCAAATATGATACAAGGGGCATTATAGGATTAACAACTGCAATATAGTACATGGACATTTTCTTACCATTCCACACTTCATCTGGCATCTTCCCGGGAGCATCAAACAACTACAGAAGCCTCTGCTCACCGCTCAATAAGCCGAGCTCTGATTGGCCCCAGCTGTTAGCTTTTTGACTGATTCCTCTCTGCGTCTGTCTTTTCCTCTGATTGGATTTCGTCGCTGTCTATTTTCATGTCGTCTTTTATTTGTCAACAAAAATCAACATAGTTTTAGTCATAATAATCGTCTCAAATAGGGCCGTCTATTTTAGTTTTCATTTCGTTTTCGTCCGCAAAAATATATTAGTGACTAAAATTATGACGAAATATTTTAGTCAACGAAATTAACACTGATAAAAAGCAGGGACTTTATGGTCACCGGCATCACCACTGCTGCCCTTCAGACCTCTTTTAACGCTACGGGGACGCCGTCATTGTCGACGATGCCAGGGACCTTGTTGTGTTTAATTGAACATAGCTTCCGAACCATAAAAGATAGAAACTTACTTTTTTTCCCCCCTAAATCGGGAGAATCCAAGCTTTCAGACGGTAGTTCCGTCATCGCTCTAGCCCATTCACAAGGGATACAGTGTCGTGTCAAAGTTGGTGTTCCATTTAGAGCCTTTGTCTTTTGATGTGTGTCATCCGACACGGCCGTCGGAAAGTTGGAAAATAGAGCATTACTCAAACTGACCATCCGAGGCAGTTGGAAAGCCCATATGACATCGTATCATGGCAGTGCGTGTCTCTGACACGTCGGAGCTGCGTTAGTATGAATCCAGCATAACTGGTTTATTCCAACTGGTCTATTACAACTGGTCCGATTCTAACAGTTCCATTACCGCTTGTTCAATTCTAACAGATACATTTCAACCAGTCATTTTCTAACAGGTCCAGTGTGTAACTGGTTCAATTCAACAGGTCCAATCAACCTTCAATTCCAACTGGTCTAATTTTAACAGGTCCATTCCAACTGGTTCAGTTCAACAGATTCAATACAACTGGTCCTATTCAACAGGTCCATTCCAACTGGTCCAGCTCTAACAGGTCCAATACAATTGGTCTAATTCAACAGGTCCACTGCAACTAGTCCAATTTTAGCACGTTCAATCCAACTGGTCCAGTTCAACAGATCCATTCAGGTCCAATGCAACTGGTTCAATTTTAACAGGTACAATACAGCTGGTCCAATTCCATCAGGTCCATTTCAACTGATCCAGTTCAACATATCTGTTCCAACTGGTCTAATTCTAAAAGGTCCAATACAACTGGTCCAATCGACCTTTCACTGGTCCCGCCCCTAGAACTGCCATTGACCAATCACAACCGTTACTGTGTGAGCAGGTCCGTGTCGTGATGGTTTTGCTCCAAAAAAGGTCACTGACACGCATGGAAATACCACTTCCAGTCATCATAATCTGTCACACTGGTCATTTATGTTGGACGTAGCAACAGTAACTAAGGTGGGCGGGACTTGGCAAAAGGTCAATTTCATCAGGTCCATTCCAACTGGTCCAGTTTAACAAATCCATTCCATCTGGTCCAGTTCTAACAGGTCCAATGCAACTGGTCCACTTCTGTCAGGTCCATTATAATTTGTCCAATTCCACAGATTCATTGCAACTGGTCCAGTTTCCACTGGTCTAATCTAGCTAGTGCAATTCTAACAGATCCAATTCTCACAGTTCCAACCCAACTGTTCCATTCCATCCTGTCAAATTCATCAGATCCATTCCAAATGGTTGAGTTCAAAAGGTCCAAGCAATGCAATGGTACAATTCTAACAGGCCCATCTCAACTGGTCCAGTTCAACTGGTCAAATTCAACAGGTCCATTTCAGTTGGTCCAATTCTAATAATCCAAACCACCATAATAAAATCCATCTCTGACAGAAGTTCAGGTTTAATTGATCAGGATCATTTGAAAACCTCTAAAGAACTGATTTTTTTGGTTTACCTGTCAGGTGTGGACTTTACTAATGTCTTTCACCTGCAAACAGGAAGTAGGTTAGTTCACTTTTGTCTTCAGGAGTGAAAGTTTTGTAAAGACTGTCAAAAGTCACATGAAGTCATGTGGTTCTTAGATGTACAAACTCGTACTTGTCCATATACCTTTTTGATTTTCACAATGCTTAAACTTTAAAGTCACAAGTAAAATATGAGCCTGATCAATTGCAGGTTCTCAGCTGTATTATTATAAACATTTTGTACCTGTACAGGTAAGAAACTTAGCCCCACATTCTGCTCACTGAGTATCCAAATGCAACAGTCCTGTTTTGATAGTTGTTACCTGTCATTACTTCCCTCTGGTGGGTGGTGTTCCAGAGAATTATGCCAAATTTAATTTCAAACAAAGTCCACAGTTTCCTAACTTGTTTTTATTGCAAGAAATATTATCCACCATTTGCTCTGTATCAAGAATGTAACCTATGGGCGGCATAAGCCAGTGTGTTCCTTACGATGGCCTCAAGCCCAGATAAATATAGTGGATTGTGTCGGGAAGGGCATCCGATGTAAAAGTAACGTACAATAAAAACTGATACAAGTCATGAGTCTGATTTCCATACCGATTGGTTAAGGCGTGGGCTAACAATGACCATCTCAGATCTCTTGTCTCTTTCTGTCAATCTCAAGTCTTGTATAACCAGTTTGAGTGTTAAACTTGACTCTGACTTGTCCATGCTGCCTCAAGTTAACGCCACCATCAAGTCCTGTTTCTTTCAACTTCGTCGTATCAGCCGGCTTAGACACATCCTTAAAAGGAAACACCTGGAACCAGTCATCTATCCATTCATCGCATCTAGGCTTGATTTTTGCAAATTCGGTCCACTATGGTGTTAACAAGTCCTCACTTGACCGCCTGCAGAAAGTCCAGAATGCAGCAGCACATTTTCTCACCAACACAGACATGTGATCTCATATTACTCCTATTTTGGCAGAACTTCATTGGCTTCTCATTTCATACTGCATTCAATTTTAAATTCTGCTCTTTGTTTACAAAGCTAACCATCTGCTACAAATCCCAAGTATGAACTATAAATCCCATGGTGAACGGGCTTTTTCATTTGCTGTCAGCTGCCTTGCTGTATGCTAAAGTGCTCTATAAATAAATTTGACTTGCCGTACCGTACTGTACCATACCATACCATACCATACACCTACCATACCATACCATACCATACCATACCATACCATACCATACCATACCATACCATACCATACCATACCATACACCTACCATACCATACCATACCATACCATACACCTACCATACCATACCATACCATACACCTACCATACCATACCATACCAAACCATCTTTATTTATAATGCACTTTCAAACACAAGGAGGTTGCACAAAGTGCTGAACGGTTATAAGAAAATACAAAAAAGAAGAAAATAAATTAAAACGTGTATAAATAAGAATAAAATAGGAATAAGAAGGTCAGTGGGAATCAAAAGCAAATGAAAAAATAGTGTGGCTTTAAACAAGTCTTAAAAATGGTGACGGAAGGGGCCTGACTGATCTGGAGGGGGAGAGCATTCCACAGCTTGGGCACAAGCCAAGAAAGCTCTATCACCCTGAGATTTACAGCAGTGCCTCGGGACAGACAGGAGAAGCTGTTATGCTAAGTGACCTAGAGGGACAATAAGGGGAGAGGAGTTCACTAAGGTAGGGAGGAGCCAGACCATTTAGTGACTTAAAAAGAGTAAAACCTTAAAAGAGACACGAAATTCAATGGGCCGCCAATGAAGAGATTTTAAAACAGGGTTGGCGTCTGTCCAGTTCAGTTAAATAGCTAGCAGCGACATTTGGTACCAACTGAAGGCGGTGAAGAGATGATTTATTGGCCCCGTAGAGGCAGGCAATAGTCCAATCGGGAGGTGATGAAAGTATGGACCACAGTTTCAAGCTGGCACTTACTGATGATAGACGATGATGACTTAAGCCACTAATGCTGTCACAGTGAATGTTTTTTGTAAATATTTTTTGTCATATATTGTTTCGGACAATTGTTTGGCTTGTGCAGGAAAATAGTCATCCCATAAACACAAAATTAAGTGGTAATAATAAACTGAAGCATAAACATTTGATTATTTATTTACATTTATACATCACAATTCATTGATCAGATAATATCATCCAAAGCTACGTTACAAAATTTGGAGAAATAAGACAAATCCTACTCCTTCAGCTATAGATAAATACAATGATCCAATAAGAATGTATTTTCACATGCTTTTTTATAGTTTTAATAACATTTTCATATTGTTGTTTAAATAAAAGTGTAAACAAGATGTGAAATTGTGGACATTTCTCAGCCTGCGAGTGCATCAGGGCAGGTGCAGTGAAGCAGGTGCTATGGCATAGATTATGCTATAGCACCTGCTATAGCACAGCAGTTACATATCTAAATATTCCTATCCAATTTGCCTCTTGATTTGGTATGGGGATGACATCCACAACACACTGTTTATAGTCCTCTTTTCTTTGTTTGAAAGAAGTTGGAGTGTTTTGTCCCTCACTGCTAATGCTAATCTCCAAAACCCCTTAGGCTGCCATGTTGGATTATGTTTACGCCAGTTTACGCTCTAAACTGAACACTTGACAGACGTTTTACTACTTTATCATTACACTCCAGATGAACAATTCCCGAATAAAAAGGATTGTAAAAAAAACTGCGCTATTACAGAAGGAGAACTTTTACTTTTGAACTCAGTATAAACGGACTAATTTTTTGAAGCAAACCATTTGTATGTCCCCGAGGTCAGAACGAAATTCCTTTTCTAAAGACATTTTTGGGGTTGACCTGACAGCCTACTCAGAGAAGGGAATGCAGATAACAAAATATTCCAGAAGAGCCTGATGAAAAAAAATAACATGGAAACTACATCATCACCCTCACCTCTGTGTGGGTATGTGTGTGTGTGTGTGCGCGCGCGCGTGGGTGTGTATGTGGGTGTGCGCGTCCGTGCGTCATGCACATCAGGATGGGGATGAGACCTTCAACCGGGCCAAGCTGCTGAATATCGGCTACAGTGAGTCTCTGAAGGAGTACGACTACAACTGCTTCGTCTTCAGTGATGTTGACCTCATCCCCATGGACGACCGCAACATCTACAGGTGCTTCAGTCAGCCACGACATCTGTCCGTATCCATGGACAAGTTTGGCTTCAGGTGAGTGTGAGCTTGTTGTGATGGTTGTGCAGAAGGTTCTGGGTATAATCTGATGGTAAATTGGCTCATTCTTCTTGGTAAAAAGCCTCCAGTTCCTGTAAATTCATGTGCGTCTGTCATGACCAGCATGTCTGGGCTCCCCACAGTGGTTCAGTGAGACTGAGACTCCAGAAATTGGAACACCTAAGTGTGACCTGTGTGCAGCTTTCAGTCTCATGACTCAAATTCTCCTTCAGTATTTTGTGATAAGCTGCTACATTCATCCTGCCATCGGTTTTGAACCTCGGTAACTCACATGTCTCTGAACACAAATGTGAAATAAAACATCCAATAAAATCACAAAACTGACACAAGAAAGCACAATTCAATGAAAACAAAACAAAGTCATATAACCGATAAAATTGATGCTGGTTAAAATAAATAAAATCAATTAAGAATTGCATTAAAAGCAAACAAGCAAGAATGGGTCTTTAAACGCGTTATAAAAATGGGCAGTGATGGGGCTTGTCAGATATTTGGTGGTAGAGAGTTCCATAACTTTGGAGCCCCGATGGAGAAGGTTCTGTCCCCTCTAAGCTTCCACTTTGATCTGGGAACAACCAGGAGCAGCTGGTCAGCAGACCTGAGTGAGCGAGCAGGAGTGTATGGATGGAGCAGCTCAGTTAAATAAGGCTTGGCAAGTCTATTAAGATCCCTTAAATGAACAGAAGGACCTTAAACTGAGTTCTAAAATGCACAGGTAGCCAATGGAAGGAGGCCAGGATGGGTGTGATGTGCTCCCTTTTGTGTATTCTGTTAAAAGACATGCAGCAACATCTTGGACCAGCTGCAGACGTGTTAATGAGGTCTGGCTCATTCCCAGCTACAGTGAGTTACAGTAATCCTGCCGGGATGAAAAGAAAGTGTGGATTACTGTTTCCAGATGTTGCCGTGACAGGATTAATTTTATTTTAGTAATTTTTCCTAAATGTAAAAATTTGCCTTAACTGTTGCTTTTATTTGAATGTAGAGTTGAAAATGGAGGAAGCTGCTTCTATGGACGAGTCAAGCGGGTCTGATCTGTATCGTTTCGAGCTGATAGTTCACCCTGCAGCAGCTTAGCAGCATCGAATGAGGCCCATCTCTTAGTGGTACATTGTTGTTAGCCAGAGCTAAAGCTACATTTAGATTAGCTTGAGTAATATCATGTGACTCTACCTGTGGCCACTGAGCCTCATTGTCCACAACAGTAAACGTGTGCTGTAGAGAGGTGTTCAAGGTATAAATCAAAGTATTCCAGCATGAAGAGAAAATCATTCAGTAATGTACAAAAAACATTTTTCACACAATCACAAACCCTAAAACTCTGATAAACACTATAAACACTTCCTGTTCAAACTCCACCTTGCTACAGAGATGTGGCTGAGGCGGAGCTTCTTTTATACTCCACAGCAGCAGAATGATGACGTCACGTATAGAGAAAAAAAAAAGGTCTCAGCCAATTGATTTTTGGCTTGCCCCGCCCCCCAGACAGCCAGTGTCCAATCACACAACCGTTACTATTTGAGCAGGTCTGACAAACATCAACTCCAAGCAAGATGGTGAAGCAGCTGGTTGCGTTTATCAGACGTAGTGACAGTTACTAAGGGGGCGGGACTCGGCGAAAGGTAATTTCAATAGCAATCCCTAATTCAAATTCAAGTGTAACATTTTAATCTGAAGAGGGTGCTCCACTAACAGTTTTTGGTAGAAAATTAATAGTTTTATAAAAATTGTGCTAAAATACCAAAAATAATACCCAGAAATGTAGACTAGACTATTTGACACTTATTTATAATTTATCAATAAAAACAGTTGATTTGGGGGGAAGTTGCTATTTAAGGAAATGTTTTTGACTCCAGTGTTTTACATATTAATAATTATAATATTAATGCTGTGGTTCAGCCTCTTAATAAGAAACAGAACCTTAATCCCACTGTCCTGCCAAGCTGTAGGCATGTCTCTAAACTTCCTTTCATATCAAAGATTTTAGAGAAGGTTATTTCTAAACAGTTTTAATCACTTTTCTGAAATCTTCCAATCTGGTTTCAAGCAGCATTGCATGACTGAAACGGTCCTTACAAGAGATGATTTGTTTAAAGCAGAACTAAGTAAGTTTTGCTCTCGCTCTCCCCCTACTGGTCCCCTGTGAAAGCTCACTGTCGTAACGTTTCCCCGCCGCCGCAGACCCCCACCCTCACCCCCCACCCCCTCCACCCCGCCGCCGCCCCCCCAACAACAACGCGCAGAGAACGCTTTTGCAAGAAGAAAGAAAAACAAAACCAAGAAAATGTCTCGACAGGTGAGTATTATTGTCATCTTTGCGCTCCTAAGGGTGGCGTTGCTAACAACGACAAGGGCTTCATGCTTGTATTTATGTACGTGAGTGTGAGTGCCGTAAAGCAGGTTTGTTCTCGCGAGATTAGTCGGGTCCGATCCACTGAAAGTTGCAAGTGCTGCTTTCAGGACACAGACCCCGGAGGGAGGAGAGGCTGTCTCTTATACACATNATGGAATAACTCCATCTCTCAGTCTGATGACCAGTTGGATTAAAATCTTCTGGTTTGAAATGTTCACTGCAGAGAACTCTGGATCTGTGAAACCTTCTCTTCTTCAGGAATCTTCCCACTTCTTTCTGATATTGATTTGGAAAATATTTAATTAAAAAAACAGATTTTAGAGTCACACAAAAAAATAAAAAGATTATTAATTATATTGTCTTTATTCTTCTTCGCAATATTATTTATTTCTACCTTAGCATTCTTCTATCAGCTGTAATCAATATTATGGGATATATAATTTCTAAATGTCAGATAAATAAACACCAGTGTTCCTATGTAGCTAACGTTAGCAGGCTGGTGGACATACAGTACAAAATATGTATTTTGTCAGAAAAAAAATAACAATGTCCAGTCTTACCTCTGAAATCCCACGAGCCCTGATCTCAATATTCGGTTTACTAAAGCAGGAATACGCTGAACAACATTCAGACATCCTGTATGAACAGCTGTTGTTTTTAGCCGTCAGTCTGCGTTGAATACCCGACTCTAATGGGGGCCACATTTCCTGCGCTGGAGCAGCCAATAGGGTGTCTAGTGATTATATACATGTCTATGCTTACAACCACAGATTAAATGCTGAAAACGGTCCCACGTCACTTCAAACACGACTATCAAACCCCCACTGCAACACAACTCACCACACACACCCCCCCCTTCGCTCCTACACGACCAGCGCCTGCTACCCCACCCCACCCCGACGCACCTCAAATGGTCTCCCTAATTCTGAGTTCTCAAAGGTTGACATGTATGTGTGTTCGATCATGCACAAAAAAAGGGGGGTGGGCCGGGCCGGGTTCGGGCTCAGAATATAGGCTCGAGCAGGGCTCTAACTGCCACTGTGTAATATTAAACAGTACAACATGAATTTACTTGATCTTTTGTATGTTGTCTGTGAACTGCTGTATGATTCCCTGAACATAGAGAGAGTTGATGATCCGCTTTTGGAGCTGGCTGTGGAGAATGTCCACATGCAGCATGATGAGATGCAACAGATTCAGGAAGAAGCTGAAACTTTCATCCTCCAGCTTCTCTCACAGTGGTACGATCAAACTCTCCTGAGTCCCTGATGTTTTACAAACACTGGATCAGGTCTTCCTTCTGCTCAGAAACAGTGTTCACAGCTCGGCTGTGGAAGTTCCACCTCACTGTGCTTGATCTTGGAAGGTCTACTCTGTCAAGCATGCTGGTTCTCTTTGGAGATCTTGTGAAGGAGCTAGAGAATCCAGCCAGGTCTCAGAAGAAATGTCTCACTTCGGGGATACAGGAGGTCACCTGAGCGTTTCGGATGGAGACAAAGTCTGCACTCGTGATTTCTCCAATGATGCAACTCTCTCATAACTGTCATTATGCAGTCAAGGAGTTCATTCGTTCCCTTAAGTCTGCAGGTGCTCATGTAGTACTGCATCTAGTGATGAGCCACTAATCTCTTCTAAAAACACCAGGATTTAAGGTTATACCAAGTTGAGATAAAAGTTAACAGCAAACTTTTCAAAGTGCTGTATGTTCGTCACAGGCCAATATTATGTTTTTATATGTTTTCTTAACATAATTTAATCAGGTTACTCCTTTCCCATGTAGCACAAGCTGCTGCTTTTCATGAAGTATTATTAAAGATTACTTTAGATGTGTTTTGTGTTTCTCTTTCAGTCTAGATTTTTTTATTGATCTTTTATTGCATATGTTTATTTTTCCTCATGGTAAAGCCTTGTACAGTATACTTACTTTTAGATGTTGTTTCTGTGATAATTCTCTGCTGATGCTAAGTTAAAGTAAAACACTGAATAGTTTCAATCTTCATTATGAATTGTTCACCTCTGAACCTTCATGTGTTCTCTGCAGTTCTGTCCTAAACCAGATACAATGATTGATGATTTAAAGGAGAACGCCCGTTTTTTGCAATTGGGGCCTTATTTATTCTGTGAGATGTGTTTTACTCGTCATCAGTGGTACTTTTTTGCGATTCGGATTCGTCGCGGAGATTTTTGATTCACACGGCAAACACCTAAAGGCCAATAAACGAGAGTCAGTTGGGCCTGCGTTCGCCGACCCTAAATCGGTTTAAAATCAGTTCAAATTCGTTATTTTTTTAATCTGGCCATTTAGATACTCTATTGTTTATTCCGTTCCAGTGCCATCTTGAATCCTGCGCTCATAGAAATTATATTTTTTACAGTGACGGGAGAGTGACGTCATCTCTCCGTGCGCCCATTCTCTTGGTGCAGTGGCTTAGCTTCCTTTGTTTATCATTTCTATGAGCGCAGGATTCAAGATGGCACTGGAACGGAATAAACAATAGAGTATCTAAATGGCCAGATTAAAAAAATAACGGATTTGAACTGATTTTAAACCGATTTAGGGTCGGCGAACGCAGGCCCAACCGACTCTTGTTTATTGGCGTTTAGGTGTTTGCCATGTGAATCAAAAATCTCCGAGAAAGTGTGGTAACGCACTTGGTATTTTACTTCACATGTACTGGTCCTGCCCTTCATTGATGAATTTTTGGCACTCTGTATTTCTCACTATGTCTGAAGTCTTGCAACATCAAATTAAACCTGATCCACTGTGTGCCATTTTTGGAGTAGCTCCAGAGCTTGACTTGCCAAATTCCAAACTGAAAGTGCTCAAATTTTCACTATTATTGGCTAGACGTGCTTTATTATTTAAGTGGAAAGACTCTTCATCCCCTTCACATGTACAATGGATAAAAGATATAATGTCCTGTTTGGCTTTAGAAAAAATCAGATATACTGTTCGCGGCTCTGTGAATAAATTTGATAAATTATGGCGCCCGTTTCTCAATTTCTTTGCGAGACCCACGACTATAGTCTCTGAGTAGCTCATTGCGGCCCTTACCCCCCCGCCTTCCCTTTTTAATTTATTTTATTATTCTTTTCATTTTAAAGGGGTTATGACATCAAAATGCACTTTTTTGAGTTTTTTGGGGTATATCATGAGTATCAAAGTTCCCGTTTGTGGGCGGTCCGCTTTGTTTCATATTTAAAAAACGGTTGAATCGGAAAGCACCATTTTTTCCTACGTGGCATTTCATCCTACGTATTTCATAGCATCCAATAACAGTGCACAGTAAAGTAAACAGTCCGCCCCCCGCCCATACACCAGTAGCTGCGTTGCGCTAGCTTGTGCTGCTGCTCTTGAGAAGAGATGACTACGCAAACGGGGACCTGTTGTGTCCAAGGATGCTCAACCCATGCTGGAAGTTTACACTCACTCCCGAAGGATGAAAAAACTAGAGAAGAGTGTCTGAAGTTCATTTATGGAGAAGTACCACGCAGTTATAACCTCAATTAGAAAATATGTTCAGCTCACTTCACGGAGGACTGCTTCCATAACTTGGGTGAATTCAAGTTGGGATTATCAAAGAAACTGATTTTAATTAAAAATTGCTCATGTGATTAGTAGAGTTTTATGTGTTCACATCTCCGTCTTCCTCAGAAGACGTTTCAGGCTCGAACATATACGGTTGTAAACGTCCACTCGCCATGTTACTGGACTGTTGACAGAGCCGAGAAGAAAGGCTTGCTGCGGGCAATGGTTGTAGCCAATCAGAGCGAAGTCAGCCAGGGAGACCCACATATCATTAATGAAAGGAACCGTGTTGCTGAGAAGAGGATTCTGACCTGCCCGTACACCCCCGCCCTGTTAGTTTTTTAATCAAATTCTTTTGTGAGTTGACATATGCGGGCATATCTACTACATGAAATAGCTTTACGCCAGTTTAAACAGTGATGTCATCACACCTTTAATTACTTGCCTATATTTTTTTTCTATACTTATGTGCAACATGCACACTGTGTAAATCTCAGGTTTCTGGTTTTTTTGTGTGTAAAAAAAGTAATATGAAAAACTTGTATAAACTTTTTATTGTACGCTGTTGTATTGACGCTTTGCTAAATAATAAAAAGACCTTTGAAAAAAAAAAAAAAATCTCCAAGGAACCACAGACAAAAACGGGCGTTCTCCTTTAAATATGTAATGATTGACATTTATACAAAAAGGTTTTATCCCAAAAAACATTTTTATGTATTTGCTGTAAATGGGTTTTTTGCTTTTTAGAGTAAAAAAGGATTTCTCTTAAAAACATTTTCAATCTGCTCGCACCATTTTACTTTTTGCATCTTAATTATTCTGAGTGACAAAAAGAGAAAAATAATTCCAGAGTTTTGGGGAGAATGTGAGAAAAATCGGTCTCTCTCTCTCTCTCTCTCTCTCTCTCTCTCTCTCTCTCTCTCTCTCTCTCTCTCGCTCTCCTTCTGTAAATATTTACTGTTCTGTTAGTTTAAAGCTTTAGATATTAGCAGAACCAAATCAAACATATACTTATAAGATAAACCGTCTTTTTATCACGTTCAGGTCACTTCTCAGAAAATTGTCATAGTTCTTTGTTTCAACTCAATGTTGCATTTTCAGAAGTAAAATTCTGTAATTAACTTTTAGCCAGACAGACAGGCTGATCAGTTTGTTGAACAGAACCCAGCAAGGAGGGAGAGGCAGCTTCGCTGTAGAGAAGCCAAGGGTGCCACAAGAGAGAGGAGCCTGAAGCCCAACCTGACAGACAGACAAGAACATACAGTACATTCATACACATACACAGGCACACATTCCCACCCTNTTTATCCCAAAAAACATTTTTATGTATTTGCTGTAAATGGGTTTTTTGCTTTTTAGAGTAAAAAAGGATTTCTCTTAAAAACATTTTCAATCTGCTCGCACCATTTTACTTTTTGCATCTTAATTATTCTGAGTGACAAAAAGAGAAAAATAATTCCAGAGTTTTGGGGAGAATGTGAGAAAAATCGGTCTCTCTCTCTCTCTCTCTCTCTCTCTCTCTCTCTCTCTCGCTCTCCTTCTGTAAATATTTACTGTTCTGTTAGTTTAAAGCTTTAGATATTAGCAGAACCAAATCAAACATATACTTATAAGATAAACCGTCTTTTTATCACGTTCAGGTCACTTCTCAGAAAATTGTCATAGTTCTTTGTTTCAACTCAATGTTGCATTTTCAGAAGTAAAATTCTGTAATTAACTTTTAGCCAGACAGACAGACAGGCTGATCAGTTTGTTGAACAGAGACAGACAGACAGACAGACGGACAGACAGAGTCTGTCTCTCGGTGTGTGTGAGAACGCGGGTGTGCGGGTCTGTGTGTGTCAGCGGACCGGCCAGCCTTCGGTGAATATGAACGTTTACATGTAAACTTATGGACACAACACACGGGAAGCGACAAACGACCTCCATAATAACCATCGCTATCGCTTTGATAACCTTACACAGGAGGCAACGAGTGGTCCGTCGATGAAACCTCTGCTGATTGGTCCTCGACTGGGCTGGTATTGCTAGCTGTGAACGATACATGCACGAGTGCATGCACAAAATTTGAGAGTTAAGGATAGAAAAAAATATATGATTAAATATAGAGAGAAAACACAAAGTATCTGCTTCAACACCTGCAGAGAAACAAAAACAAGAACAGAGAGAACACGGCAACAGCAAACATTTATGCTAAAAGAAAAGAAAAAAGGTTAACTTAACATAAACTCACACCTAACTGACCTTTTTAAATACTGTGCTTTAGTGATGTCATAGCCAGATTTAATATATGCAAACACCTGAGTGGACTACTCAGTGAACACCTGAGTGCAGTGACGCGCTTGTGATTGTGGAATTTCGACACTGAATTAAAAAAAATAAACAAATAAATCCTCAGCTACATCCCACATGCCCTGAAGCAGACCACGAGAGACGAGGCCCAGGACAACCAAAGACCCCCCAGAGGCAGAGAGAGGTGTACCAGGGAGAACAACGCACGGCGAACCACGACCCCACCAGACAAGAGCAGCAATGACCACCAGAGCGGCCGCCCCACAACCACAGTACAGAGAACTCTAGGGAGCCGTAGTGACGAGCCCATAGACCCCGCCGGCAACCAGCCACACCTGGGAGGACCGAGACACGAATCAGGAGATCCCAGGGCTCCTGCCCCCAACAGGGACCCAACCCATCCAGGATGACCCAGGCCACATCAAGCAGCCGCCGGGAGCGAGCCAGCACATACCCAGGAGCCAAGCCCTGAACCCCAAGGGCCACCAACGTGCCGTCCAGCCGGAGCACCACCCAGAAGGAGCAACCCAGCAAGGAGGGAGAGGCAGCCTCCCTGTGTCAGGATCTCAGCAGCTGGTGTGTGGTGTTTGTTTTGGTCTGCATTAATTCTCATTTCAGGGCGTGGCAGCAGCTGATGAGTGGCTGCAGGTGTGGCTCATTACCCAGCTCTCCTGAGCTGGGTAACAGGAGGACTCTTCTGTCACGGGTTCCTGAAGTCGTGTCCCCACACGACCGTCTCCCCAGCCTGGCTCCCTGTCCGTCTCTGGTCCCCTATGGAGTCCACACCTGTCTCTACCTGCCGCCACTCGCTGTCACCCCTGCCTCAGCTTCTCCTGTGGACTCATCACCGTACTCTGGCTCAACTCTCATCTACAACATTCTCCAGATCACCACCACCGCTGCTGGTTCCCTGGATCCCTCCTCAAGACTTTACAGCACCTCGGACTTTGTAAGTTCTCTGAGCACATCCCCAGCGCACCGCAGCTTGTTGTCTCATCACTGGAACTACCTGCCACTAATCTGTCTCTCCTCCACTGCCAGGACTTTGCCCGAGCCCAGTACCAGTTCCGGTTCTTCCTCCTCTGGCTGTGCACCTCTCATTATTCTAACCTATAACTTTTCACTGTACATATTAAATCACTGAATCTGATTCCCCGTCTTGTGTGTTGGTCTGGAGTTTGGGTTACCACTTGGAGTTCAAAACAAACCTTAAAAACATGACACCCTGTAGAGAAGCCAAGGGGTCCACGAGAGAGAGGAGTCTGAAGCCCAACCTGACACACAGACAAGAACATACGTTCATACACAGACACACATTCCCACCCTCATGCACACTCACATACTCTCACACCCACGCAGACAAAGACAAAAACAGGAATACACAATGGACACTCACATCTGCTCCCCATACACACTCTATACTCCCAGATCTAGGACCCATCACCTGAGTGATCCTGTGGGGTTCTTCTGTGAAATCACAAAGACATACAGTGGGGCAAAAAAGTATTTAGTCAGCCACCAATTGTGTAAGTTCTCCCACTTAAAAAGATCAGAGAGGCCTGTAATTTTCATCATAGGTATACCTCAACTATGAGAGACAAAATGAGGAAAAAAAATCCAGAAAATCACATTGTCTGATTTTTAAAGAATTTATTTGCAAATTATGGTGGAAAATAAGTATTTGGTCAATAACAAAAGTTAATCTCAATACTTTGTTATATAGCCTTTGTTGGCAATGACAGAGGTCAAACGTTTTCTGTAAGTCTTCACAAGGTTTTCACACACTGTTGCTGGTATTTTGGCCCATTCCTCCATGCAGATCTCCTCTAGAGCAGTGATGTTTTGGGGCTGACGCTGGGCAACACGGACTTTCAACTCCCTCCAGAGATTTTCTATGGGGTTGAGATCTGGAGACTGGCTAGGCCACTCCAGGACCTTGAAATGCTTCTTACGAAGCCACTCCTTCGTTGCCCGGGCGGTGTGTTTGGGATCATTGTCATGCTGAAAGACCCAGCCACGTCTCATTTTCAATGCCCTTGCTGATGGAAGGAGGTTTTCACTCAAAATCTTACGATACATGGCCCCATTCATTCTTTCCTTTACACGGATCAGTCGTCCTGGTCCCCTTGCAGAAAAACAGCCCCAAAGCATGATGTTTCCACCCCCATGCTTTACAGTAGGTATGGTGTTCTTTGGATCCAACTCAGCATTCTTTCCCCTCCAAACACGACAAGTTGAGTTTCTACCAAAAAGTTCTATTTTGGTTTCATCTGACCATATGATGTTCTCCCAATCCTCTTCTGGATCATCCAAATGCTCTCTAGCAAACCGCAGACGGGCCTGGACGTGTCCTGGCTTCAGCAGGGGGACACGTCTGGCACTGCAGGATTTGAGTCCCTGGCGGCGTAGTGTGTTACTGATGGTAGCCTTTGTTACTTTGGTCCCAGCTCTCTGCAGGTCATTCACTAGGTCCCTCCGTGTGGTTCTGGGATTTTTGCTCACCGTTCTTGTGATCATTTTGACCCCACGGGGTGAGATCTTGCGTGGAGCCCCAGATCGAGGGAGATTATCAGTGGTCTTGTATGTCTTCCATTTTCTAATAATTGCTCCCACAGTTGATTTCTTTACACCAAGCTGCTTACCTATTGCAGATTCAGTCTTCCCAGCCTGGTGAAGGTCTACAATTTTGTTTCTGGTGTCCTTTGACAGCTCTTTGGTCTTGGCCATAGTGGAGTTTGGAGCTTGACTGTTTGAGGTTGTGGACAGGTGTCTTTTATACTGATAACGAGTTCACACAGGTGCCATTAATACAGGTAACGAGTGGAGGACCGAGGAGCCTCTTAAAGAAGTTACAGGTCTGTGAAAGCCAGAAATCTTACTTGTTTGTAGGTGACCAAATACTTATTTTCCACCATAATTTGCAAATAAATTCTTTAAAAATCAGACAATGTGATTTTCTGGATTTTTTTTCCTCATTTTATCTCTCATAGTTGAGGTATACCTATGATGAAAATTACAGGCCTCTCTGATCTTTTTAAGTGGGAGAACTTACACAATTGGTGGCTGACTAAATACTTTTTTGCCCCACTGTAAGCTGTGGTGACTGACTGATGCGTGTTAGAGAAGGCGGAGCCAGCAGAGGCAGATGCTGCGCTCTGATTTGCTCTGATTTGTTGAGTGTCTCGGTGCTTATGAGCAGCCCGACCTCATGTGATATACGACCGCATTGTTTAATTTTGAAAACGACGCTATAATCCGTATGCAACCCCTATCTGCAAGCCCTAAACTTAACCAGTCCACTTTTTAATGTTAAATATTCGACTTTACAGTGTGTCCATGTGTATCTTTACATTTTAAAGCTAAGGCGGAGTGCTGCTAGCAGTTTAAATGGACTCGTGTAACACACAGGTAGTAGAGCTGAGTTTGGGTGGAGGCGGAGCCCTACCCCTAAGTGGTGATGTCAGGTTCTGGGGTTTTGTTTGTTTCATTCCATATCTGAGTTCATGTTACTGTCAGGATCTCTGCAGCTGGTGGGTGGTGTGTGTGTTTCTCTCTGCAATTAACTCTCATTACAGGGCGTGGCAGCAGTGATCAGTGGCTGCAGGTGTGGCTCATTTATCCAGCTCAGGAGAGCTGGGTATTTATGCTGAGGAGGAACCACAGACAGACGCCAGTTTGTTCCACTACTTTCTTGTGGTAACAGAGTGGCCAGAGAATTATTCTGATAGTGTTTAAATGTTAGTCGTCAACTAACCTGCCTTCTCCTCCCTCCTCTCAGTCCCGTGTCCTGGAGCGTTCCTCCAGATTAGAGTGCCTCTGCGTGGTCGTCAACCCACTGGAAAGAGGACTCTTCCTCCACGGGTTCCTGCAGTCGTGAGCTCCACGACTCGCTCTCTCTCCCTGGCTCTCTGTCTGTCTCTGGTCCCCTCTGGATCCACACCTGCCCGGCACAAGGCAAGGCAAGGCAAGTTTATTTGTGTAGCACAATTCATGTACAGGACAATTCAAAGTGCTTTACATGAAACAAAAGCATAAGTAAAAGAATGAAAACATGATTTAAATAAACAGAATTAGAACAAAGGACAGCTTAAAAGCAACCGTGTGGATTTGGACTTTCTAATAAAACTTTATGTAAATGCAGCGGAGAACAGGTGGGTCTTTAACCTTGATTTAAATAAACTGAGTGTTTCAGCTGATCTGAGGCTTTCTGGGAGTTTGTTCCAGAAATGTGGAGCATAGAAGCTGAAAGCAGCTTCTCCATGTCTGGTTCTGACTCTGGGAACTGATAAAAGACCAGATCCAGAAGACCTGAGGAGTCTTGTAGGTTCATACTGGGTCAGGAGGTCACTGATGTATTTTGGTCCTAAACCATTCACAGCTTTATAGACCAGCAATAGAACTTTAAAGTCTATCCTCTGACGGACAGGCAGCCAGTGTAAAGACCTCAGAACTGGACTGATGTGGTCCACTTTCTGGTTTTAGTGAGAACTCTAGCAGCAGAGTTCTGAATGAGCTGCAACTGTTTAACTGATTTTTTAGGAAGACCAGTAAAGATGCTGTTACAATAATCAAGCCGACTGAAGATGAATTCATGGACTAGTTTTTCCAGGTTTTGTTGGGACATTAAATCTTTTATCCTAGAGATGTTCTTCAGGTGATAATAGGCTGATTTAGAGATTGCCTTAATGTGTTTTTCAAAGTTTAGGTCTGAGTCCATCACTACACCCAGATTTCTGGCCTGGTTGGTGGTTTTTAGGTGTATTGACTGAAGCTCTGTGGTGACCTGCAGTCGTTTCTCTTTGGCTCCAAAAACAATCACCTCAGTTTTATTTTTGTTCAGCTGAAGGAAGTTGAGGCACATCCAGTCATTAATCTCCTCAACGCATTTACTGAGAGCCAGTACAGGACCTCGGTCTCCTGGTGACATTGTGATATATAGCTGTGTGTCATCGGCGTAGCTATGGTAACTAACATTATTGCTCTTTATGACCTGGGCCAGTGGGAGCATGTAGATGTTAAACAGAAGAGGCCCCAGGATGGAACCCTGGGGAACTCCACAAGTAATTCTGGTCTGCTCAGATGTAAAATTACCTACTGACACAAAATACTTCCTGTTCTCCAAGTATGTTTTAAACCAGTTTAGTACAGGACCAGAAAGACCCACCCAGTTCTCCAGTCGTTGTAGTAATATAATGTGGTCGACTGTATCAAACGCAGCACTGAGATCCAGTAGAACCAACACCGACATTTTTCCACCATCTGTGTTCAGACATATATCATTAATAACTTTGGTCAGAGCAGTCTCGGTGCTGTGGTGCTGTCTAAAACCTGACTGGAAGACATCATAGCAGTTGTTTTGTCTAATAAAGTCATTTAGCTGATGATAAACTGCTTTTTCAATGATTTTACTCAAGAACGGAAGATTGGAGATCGGCCTGTAGTTAATCATCTGTGTTTTGTCTAGATTGTCCCTTTTTAGTAGAGGTTTAATAACGGCTGTTTTCAGCAGTTCTGGGAAAACACCCGTCGTTAAAGACGAGTTCACAATCTGTAGCAGATCTGGCTCTAAGGTCTTTGAGACCTTTTTTAGAAAACCAGTGGGCAGGATGTCCAGACAGCAAGAGGAGGAGTTCAGTTGACCTAAGATGTCCTCCAGATCTTTGCTGTTAATGGGATAAAACTGTGTCATGGTGTTTGGACTCTGTGGACACAGAACATGACCTGAACCTGCTGTTGATGAGCTAATTGCTTGTCTAATATTTTGAATTTTCTCAGTGAAGAATTTAGCAAAGTCATTGCAGGCCTTGATGGAACAAAGTTCTGGAGCTACTGAAACAGGAGGGTTTGTTAGCCTGTCGACTGTAGCAAATAAGGCCCGAGCGTTATGACTGTTTTTAGAGATGATGTCAGAAAAATATGCATTCCTTGCATTCCTCAGCTGTAGATTATAAAGATGAAGTTTCTCTTTATAGATGTCATAATAAACCTGCAGAATAGTTTTTCTCCATCTGCGCTCAGCTTTACGACACTCCCTCTTTTCATTTTTCACCTGTGTGGAATTTCTCCATGGAGACTTTTTCCTTCCAGAGATAACCTTCACTTTCGTGGGAGCAACAAAATCCATAATATTTAGCATGTTAGCATTAAAGCTAGTGAGCAGTTCATTGGTTGAAGCCCCTGATATGGCAGGTGTTAGAGGGAAGACCTGATTAAACATCTCACTTGTGTTCTCAGTTATACACCGTTTTGTTATCACCTTGGCTGAAACATTTGTGTGCACTGGCATGACACTCTCAAAGAAAACACAACAATGATCTGACAAACCCACATCACACACAGTAACCTTGGAAATGTCCAGACCCTTTGAGATGAGCAGATCTAAGGTGTGTCCTCTAGAATGTGTTTGTCCTGTGACATGCTGAGTTAACCAGAAGTTATCTAGAGTGCTACACAGGTCTTTAGCTCTTTTATCCTCAAGGTCATCAACATGGATGTTAAAATCACCAACGATAACAATGTGGTCAAAATCCACACAGATCAAAGAAAGCAGCTCATTAAAATCTTCATTAAAATCTGCACAGTATTTAGGTGGTCGGTAGACATTTAAAAACATGACTCTGGATGAGGTGGTCATCTGTAGAGCCACATATTCAAATGAGCAGAATGTTCCCAGAGATAACTTCTTGTATTTATATGTGTCACTCAGAATAACAGCCACCCCTCCTCCCCTTCTATTCACCCTGGCCTCACTAATAAAGTTACAGCGCTCTGCTGTCACCCCTGCCACAACCTCTCCTGTGGATTCAGCAACACGCCCCGGATCTCTTCTCACATCCTTGACTCCTGGATCTCCACCCCTGCTGCAGTGCCTCCGGATCCCTCCTCACGCTGTTACAGCATCTGCTTCTCCGTGAGTGTAAAGAGCACATTCCCCGCACACCGCAGCTGGTCAGTCCTACGTGTCACTAACGTGTCTCTCCTCCATTACCAGAATCGAGTATCTACCCCACCTCAGTTCCAGTCCTGTGTTTATCAACGTGCACATTCTAATATATTGTCTTGTATTGGTGCACTGTACATATTAAAACTCACTGTAACTGATTCCTGTCTCTGTGTGTGTTTGGAGTTGGGTCGCTCTTGGAGTTCGCAAACAAACCCCATAAAAATCATGACAGGTGGAGCTCAGCTCCGGTGTTCACAGGGTGTCAGGATCTCTGCTGCTGGTGGGTGGTGTGTGTGTGTGTGACTAATTGTCTTGCAGGGCGTGGCAGCAGATCATCAGTGGAAGCAGGTGTGGATCATTACCCAGCTCAGGAGAGCTGGGTACTTAAGCAGAGGAGGAACAAGAGACAGACGCCAGTTTGTTCCACTAACTACCGTGGTAACAGAGTGGCCAGTATTATTATTGACAAGAGCATTTCTAGCAGTGTTTAACCTGCCTTCTCTTCCCTTGTGTCTAGCCCACTGTCCTGGAGCGCGTCTCCAGCTTACAGTGCCTCAGCGTGGTCAGCTACCCGCCTATCGTGAGGACTGGCTTCACACGGATGTCTCAGAGCTCTGTTGCTGGAACACGCAACCAGCTCTCTTCTCCTGGCTCCTTGTCTTTCTCTGGCTTCCTCTGGATCCACACCTTCCCGGTCAGCGCGCTGCTGTCACCCCTGCTGGAACTACGTCGGCACGAACAGCACCCGGACCCGGATCTCACACAAATCCCTGGACAGTCTGGATCACCACCCCCGCGGCAGCATCTCCGGATCCCTCCTCACAGCAGGACGNCTTCTCCTTATCAGGACTGGAATGGTAAAATCTAAACAGGGTTCCAGCTTGTGCTGGGAAAATTCATGATTGTTGATATTTTGAGTTGGAACCTGGAACAAACATCAGACATCTGAGGCAGGCGACTCAGCATGGAGCAAGTTAAGTGGTGGGATGGGAGGGTCCGGTGGGGGGGGCCTTCCTACCTTTGATTGGGGGGGTAGGGGGGGATGTTGAGAGAACATACAAGCAAGAAATCAAAGAGAAGGAAACAATATAAGGAGGTGGACTGTTTGGAGTCCAGTTTAATTCCGACGCTGATACATTAAGTGCGTTTTTTTTTTTTTTTTTCTCCTTGTAGAGATAAACGCCCAAATCGCTATCATAAATCAATTCCTCATTAAGACTGACCCAGTGGGTCCAGGCAGAACTCATCCTGGTTCTACTGGAGGTCTCTTTCTGTCCTCTCAGACCCCAGTGGGTCCAGGCATCGTCTGGATGGAGGATTGTGTTGACATGAAGACTGACCAGAACCCGCTGGTTCTTTGGGTCTTCATGTTGGGAGTTTCACATGCTGCACTTGAGGCTTGAACTCAGAAAGTCTTTACATGAAGTTCTGAAGGCCTTGTGAAGTCCAATCCTCAACATTTTCTGACCTGCTTGATCCACAACATCCACAAATGTCACACATTGGGAGGATGAAGGCTTTCACTAAACTGGACTGACCTGAACCAGAACATGGTCATCTGAAACCCTCCTGCTGCTCTTCCTCTTGGTCTGGGTCTGGACTGGTTAGACACACACAAAGCATTTTACATAAATAAAAAGTTGACATTGATATGAAGATACAAAATACAGTTCACTGTACATAAGACAATTAATGACTGTTACAAATTAATCTAAATACCTGGAAATCTGGTCTTTGTGTAGGAATCAGCCTCTGAATGAGTTCTCTCTCGCTCACACACTCTCACTCTCTCTCTCGCTCACACACACTCTCTCTCTCTCTCTCACACACTCTCTCTCACTCTCCCTCTCTCTCACTCACCCTCTCACTCACTCATACTCACTCACTCACTCTCTCTCACTCATACTCTCTCACTCACTCTCACTCATACTCTCTCACTCACTCTCACTCACTCACTCTCACTCACTCTCTCTCACTCATACTCACTCACTCATACTCACTCTCTCTCACTCATACTCATTCTCACTCACTCTCTCACACTCACACTCTCTCTCTCACACTCTCTCTCACACACACTCACTCTCTCTCACTCACACTCTCTCTCTCACTCACTCACACTCTCTCACTCACTCACACTCTCTCTCTCACTCATACTCACTCACTCTCTCTCTCTCTCTCACTCATACTCACTCACTCTCTCTCTCACACTCTCTCTCTCTCACTCACTCATACTCACTCACACTCACTCACTCTCTCTCTCTCATACTCACTCACTCTCTCTCTCTCACTCACTCACACTCTCTCACTCACTCACACTCTCTCTCTCACTCATACTCACTCACTCTCTCTCTCTCTCTCACTCATACTCACTCTCTCTCTCTCACTCATACTCACTCACTCTCTCTCTCACACTCTCTCTCTCTCACTCACTCACTCATACTCACTCACTCTTTCTCACTCATACTCACTCACTCTCTCTCACTCACACACTCTCTCTCTCTCTCACTCATCACACTCTCTCACTCACTCACACTCTCTCTCTCACTCATACTCACTCACTCTCTCTCTCTCTCACTCATACTCACTCTCTCTCTCTCACTCATACTCACTCACTCTCTCTCTCTCTCTCACACACTCTCTCTCACTCTCCCTCTCTCTCACTCACCCTCTCACTCACTCACTCTCTCTCTCTCACACTCTCTCTCTCACTCACTCACTCACTCACACTCTCTCACTCACTCACACACTCTCTCTCACTCATACTCACTCACTCTCTCACTCATACTCACTCACTCTCTCTCTCACACTCTCTCTCTCTCACTCACTCATACTCACTCACACTCACTCACTCTCTCTCACTCATACTCACTCTCTCTCTCACTCATACTCACTCACTCTCTCTCTCACACTCTCTCTCTCTCACTCACTCATACTCACTCTCACACTCTCTCACTCTCTCTCTCTCACTCATACTCACTCACTCTCTCTCTCTCACACACTCATACTCACTCACTCTCTCTCACACTCTCTCACTCATAGTCTCTCACTCACTCACACTCTCTCACTCACTCACACTCTCTCACTCACTCACTCATACTCACTCACTCTTTCTCACTCATACTCACTCACTCTCTCTCACTCACACACTCTCTCTCTCTCTCACTCATACTCACTCACTCACTTTCTGCAGCTGCCTCAACTCTTCATCATCTGCTGTGTTTTCAGACTCGCCTCCAAAGGCATGTCCATCTCCAGACCCAGTGGCGATATGGGGAAGTGCCGCATGATCCGGCATAACCGAGACAAGCAGAATGATCCGAACCCTCAGAGGTACCAACACCCACTAAGATACTGAACCAGACTCTTACTGTAGCAGGTCTCATAGTTCTAATTGTTCTGGTTCTAGGTTTGATCGGATTTCCCATACCAAAGAGACGATGAATAAAGATGGCATCAACTCTCTGAGCTACAAGCTGGTGAGCATCGAGAAGCAGGACTTGTTTACCAAGATCACAGTGGATGTGGGGAAGCCCTGATGGGCTGTGGAGAACCAGGGGATGGGACCAAGCCATAAAAAACTTGCTGCCACAGACACTGAGGCTTTAAGTTGCAGTTCTGGTTCTTCTGGACCATACTGTCCATACCAGACTCTGCTGGTTCTGTCATTCTTCTTTTTGCACAAACCAACATGTCAGCCTGGGTTTTCTCTACTGGACCTTGAGGACTCATCTCTGATTGGTTGGCTGGAACCAGCACACCCAGAACAAAACTCAATTTAACAAATCAGAGACCCTGCATGGGCACATTGTCTGGATATTGGGTAACAGTCTTGGTCTGGTTCTGGATGGGACCCGTTACTTCCTGGTTTCTGATCTGGATAGAATTGGCCAGTCCTGTGTGAGAAATATATTTACCTGTTCCATAGTACAGGTATCTCATCTCCACAACATCATGGAGATGGACAACTGACCTTTTATAAAAACAAGTTTCCTTGTTGGTCTAAATGAAGGAAATGCTGGAAGATTAATGTGCAACTCGGCTTTATTTAGAACAACAAGGTATCAAAGTTTTGCTTGTTCTGATGCAAGCGGTCCACCCTGCTTCCATATTTAAATTAAACAGAACCAGGATTTGTTCTAATTAAACCTGGTAGGTGTGAACACAATTATGCACTCAGTTACTTGGTTTTCACTGCAGCAGAAACTGAAAATTAACAGAAAACAGGAAGTCATTTGTAGCAAAAGCTGTATCGCACTTTACAGACTGAACATGAAACCAGATCAGAAACAATAAACCTCATTGTAAAAGGGATCAGGAACTCTAGATCACAGAAACCGGGTCCTCTGAGTAGAGCAGGGTTAAATTCAGGACCAGGTTTAAAACTAAGCCTTTTAGTGTGTACATATGTGTATCTGTGTGTGTAAGTGCATACACATGATTAATAATCAGGGATCAATGTTTCTGTGATTGATGTGTAATCGGATTTGACTCATGTCTGTACAGCTCCTAATCAATCAGTGATTGTTGATTTGTGGCTGCTGGATCGATTGATAAAAAATCAGAACATTAAATCACTTAACAGGATGGTTGAAGGTAAGATGTTGGTGATTGGGTATAGACTGATTGTGTTTCTAAGTGTACTTAACTCACCTCTTGGTACCAAAGACTATTGGTCCCAGTAATGAGGACAGCTGACAGTTGATTACTGATGGCAGATTTTAATCAGTATGAATGTTTTCAGAATGTTTGTTTAGCTGCCGAACAAAATAATCACCTGTAATGTGCCTTAAAATGAAGCAGTTACTGCTGCTGGTCGAAGGAACCGGTGTGTGATGATGAATACAAAAATTAAACTGAGTCCAGAGTCTGAGTCACTGCACCTTAAAGACTGAGTCCAGAGTCGCCGTACCTTAAAGACTGAGTCCAGAGTCACTGCACCTTAAAGACTGAGTCCAGAGTCACTGCACCGTATACAGACTGAGTCCAGAGTCACTGCACCTTAAAGACTGAGTCCAGAGTCGCCGTACCTTAAAGACTGAGTCCAGAGTCACTGCACCTTAAAGACTGAGTCCAGAGTCGCCGTACCTTAAAGACTGAGTCCAGAGTCACTGCACCGTATACAGACTGAGTCCAGAGTCACTGCACCTTAAAGACTGAGTCCAGAGTCACTGCACCTTAAAGACTGAGTCCAGAGTCGCCGTACCTTAAAGACTGAGTCCAGAGTCGCCGTACCTTAAAGACTGAGTCCAGAGTCGCCGTACCTTAAAGACTGAGTCCAGAGTCACTGCACCTTAAAGACTGAGTCCAGAGTCACTGCACCGTATACAGACTGAGTCCAGAGTCGCCGTACCTTAAAGACTGAGTCCAGAGTCACTGCACCGTATACAGACTGAGTCCAGAGTCACTGCACCTTAAAGACTGAGTCCAGAGTCACTGCACCTTAAAGACTGAGTCCAGAGTCACTGCACCGTATACAGACTGAGTCCAGAGTCACTGCACCTTAAAGACTGAGTCCAGAGTCGCCGTACCTTAAAGACTGAGTCCAGAGTCGCCGTACCTTAAAGACTGAGTCCAGAGTCGCCGTACCTTAAAGACTGAGTCCAGAGTCGCCGTACCTTAAAGACTGAGTCCAGAGTCGCCGTACCTTAAAGACTGAGTCCAGAGTCGCCGCACCATGTAAGGACTGAAATAATTTGAGCTTTTTAATGTACAACAGTGTGTGTATCTGTGTGTGTCAATTTGATGGTGAGAACAGATGACTTGCACCACTTATTTAAGTCCTTCACTACAGGTCCAGGGTCAGAATCGTCATCAGTAAGAAGCAACACAACAACAGAGTCGTCTGTGAACTTAATGATATGATGCTTCATGATTCATGTAGTTACTCTGACACAGATTCATATATAAAATAAGTAACAGACAGGACACGCCCTCGAGGGGAACCAGTGGAAGAGAACACAAAATATTATTTACTCTGATACGCTTTGACCTGTTGGTTAAAAAAATTCAACAGCCAGCATTTGAGTCCAGGGTCGATATGTGATCATTTAAAATACCTACTAAAATGTGGCTGAATGCAGTTAAAAGCAGAAAATTTAATAAAAATAAGTTGAAAATACTGTAGCTCCTTGCACCCTCTAAATGTGTATCTCATATTGAGAAGGTAATGCATCATCCACACCTCTCTTTAACCTGCCTCTATCAGATGTGTAGCCCCACCTGTCCACTCTGTGCTACACACAAATCTGGGATTTCTTCACATGAAAGTATCTGAAAAAGGGAGGGACATCTGGTTTAATATTTTAAGGTGATTGGAGGACGCACCAGCAAGTGTCTGTCTGTCATGATTTGTCTTTGTCCAATCAGAGTAAATCAAGCTCTTGTAAATCCAGTCAGGAGTAAATCACACACATCGTTACCATCAAGAAATACACAAAGTTCTAACCTTTGATCCTTTTACAACCAAGAAATCCGTCTCTAGTCCTAAAACAGATT
>SSNP01000307.1:202066-237099 GCA_006937955.1 Pachypanchax playfairii
AATAGCTGCTTTTATGTGTACATCCACCAGCAGCCATGTTTGTTTTACTTTACCTGTCAATCATACCTGAACACCCGCCCCAAAGCACATGATTGGTCTAAATCACCAGTGGAGTTTAGTTGGAGTGGTACAAGATGGATTTTAGTGGGTTTAGAAAACTCCAAATCTCACGAGAATCCATCTTGCAGTGCGAGGTTAGCCTCACTTGGGCCTGCAAGCAAATTGGAGTGGGTCCAAATGGTAAACAACTCGTAAACCCCAGCCAGCCACAGTTCTTCAGGACATGTGCAATTGCACGCTTGGTTGATTGAGAGGTGTACCATGCAGATGGCTAACGCTACTGACTAATGCTGGTCAGCTCTCAGTGAAAATTAAATGCACCCCTAAAGACAAAAATATGATATATTTCCTACATGTTCATGATTGTGGATTTTACTGCAACAAATATGTTGATGATGAGACAACAAACTTTGGTGTGACGCTGTGGCCACGCCTTAAAACTTAGAGACCTTATACCATCTTAGACCATGTTATTAGCTGTTTTCTGAACCTGGTCATTGTGGTTAGGGTAAAACAGGCCAGAATATTAACTCAACTTCCAGTTCTAAGTGGGTGGGGCTAAACTTATCAAAAAATTTCAATGTACTGTATACTTTTGTTCAAGAACACACTCTGATCATTCATGTGCATTTTGGTCCAGATCTGAGAAATCTTCAAGAAGTTTTTTTTTACTTACTCTACTAAAATTGTGTGGCCCTGCGATGGACTGGCGAACTGTCCATAGCAGGGGTGTCCAACTCCAGGCCTCGAGAGCCACTATCCTGCACATTTTAGATGTTCCCCTGCTTCAACACAGCTGATTCAAATCTGAAACATCTCAGCAAGTCCTGTAGAAGCCTGTTAACGACCTGTTCATCTGCAGCAGGGGAACATCTAAAATGTGCAGGATAGTGGCTCTCGAGGCCTGGAGTTGGACACCCCTGGTAGTGTACCACGCCTCTCGCCCAAAGACTGCTGGAGATCGGCACCATCCCCCTGCAACCCTGAAAAAGAAGAAGCAGGTTTAGAAAATGGATGGACTTTACTAAAATTTGAGGTCAAGCCATGCCCAAATTCCTGTTTAAAAGTCTTTCAATAACTTTTGACCCTCCATGCCTAAAGACCATATTGACAAAGTTTGGTGGGGATACATTAAAATCTGTAGGAGGAGTTTGTTCAAATGTGACCTGTGTGAAATGGCAGAATGATCAGTTTTTCTAAAATGGCCAACTTCCTATGGGGTGCAGGTTATGGGTCCAGGAGGCTGTTTTGTAGGTCCTAATGTGGTCCATCTATGTACCAAATTTCATAATACTAAGTAAAAGTAGTGGGTGTGGCATTTAAATAGCCACAAGGGGGTGCTAGCCACGAATCCCAAATTTTTATACTCAGATTCTTTAGGCCTTTACTACAATCCATATTAAGACGTTTTGTACCGATCTGATCCAAACTCTGTAATTAACAAGAACATTTTGTGATTTTTTGCAACGTCTAAATTTTTTCCCACAGTCAAGACCACGCCTCCTGGTGAAAACGCAATTTTTTTCAGAAAATTTTAGATCAGCCTGTTTTCTATTATATGACACAATTTTGAAGTTGATTAGACCTGTTCCATGAGTTAATTTTTATTAATAATTCAGTTGAAACATGGTTGAAAAACAACATCTGACTTGGTTAACATTCAAAGAATTTTTATTTATTATTACTTTTGTCAGATTAAAGTTATTGTGAGTTTTTCTTTCATTGACCGAAGGGTACCAACAATTTTGTCCACGTCTGTATGCAGACAGTTCCCAGTCAGTGCAGCTGTAGCAGGCTCTGGATAGATCCGTCCTACCACAGCACACAGGTGAACTGCTACTACCACGATGTAGAAACAGGTGGAACAAAGGTGTGTGGGGGTTGTCTTTTAACAATTGACCAACACGTTTTACACTTAGAACTTGCACTGTTTGTGTTGTGCTTGTATTAAATGTTAATGTATATTATCTAAAATAACAGTATTTTTGTATTATGATTTTTGGGGAGGGCAACTTTATACTTTAACTCTTTAGTCCTGTTGTTCAGATATTGGTGAATGATCTGAACCAATCAGAGTCCAGATAGATCACAGAAGGCCCACCCTGATGAAACACTCAGCAGTTCTTAACCAATCAGACTGAATTAAAAAAGGACAAGATATGTTCTAGAAACAAGTTAATTATCTTCTGCTTGTGACGAAATGTGGATTCACTAACTGCTCATCATGATGGCCTCACCTGTCGGATAGGTGAAACACCTAAACAGACCAACTTCAGGTGAATCAGAGTTTCTGGAAGCTTCTGTTCGTCTGCAGCTCTGATTCTTGTGCGGCATGCCTTGTCGCCATCGCAACTGCATGTCTGTGGGGGTGGAGTCAACCTCTCTGCCCGTTGAAAGCGGAATCAGTTTGAAATGTTACTTGTATATAAGTCTTTAAACAGCCTGGCACATTATATAAGAGACATGTTAATCCTCTATGTCCCAGTCTGATCACTCAGGTTGGTATTTTTACACTTGCAGGCACATGCACACACAGAATTTGATTTTTATTTATATTTTTATTTATTTATTCCTGAGTTATTACAAAATGTTTTTAATTTACTGTATCAACAAAGTTCCATTTGATCTGAATAAAAACCAAATAAGGTCCCCGTCAAACACTTCCTGCTGTGATTTTACCTGTAATAACTTCCATTGTCATGGAGATGAGTCAAATGATCAACATGGAGCAGAAACATCAGCTGTTTCCTGGACTTAACCCGACCCAAAATAGATAATCAGCTGTTTGTACAATTTTTTAAAAGCATGTGAAGTGTTTTACTGGAAGGATCAAAGACTGATCAATGAGGATCAGTACTGATCAATAGTGAACGGGACCCATTTTACAAGAAGAAGTACAATAATATAACTTATATTATTGATGATTACTGATCGTCAGCTGTCCGAGACTGATGGAACTACCAGAGTTCTGATTGGCTGTTTCTCTCTAGAACCCAGCCAATCACAACCCTGCATCTGTTTTCTAAGACATTCAGACAAGAAATGTTCACCAATTATTAATCAACCAACAGGAAATTCAGTAGATGACTTCCTGTTTTGTTTCTCATGAAGTTAAAATGTTTCCAGCCACCATTAGCGTCACAGGTTCGGTCCACCTGGAACCTGGCCAGCAGGTGAGTGCAGCCTATAGCGCCTCCTGCTGGAGTCTCCCAAACTGCTGCTGCCTTTGTGGCGCTGTCATGGTGTCGCAGCTCTGCAATAGGTTGGCCACAATCAAAGTCTGCTGGACACTCGGCGATCGGACCCAAACCCGGCCGTTCATGCCCACCACCAGCTCACAGGGGAACAGCTGCTCCAGGTCGGCTCGGATGTCACTGTGGGGGGCCAGTAACCTGGGGGACAAACACCTGAACGTCAAACCTGAACACAGCTCTCTGTGGAGTTGATTTTCACTTCAACATTTCTTCAGTTGATACTGACTCAGATTATCCAGAGAGGTAGAACAGCAACACATGTTTAGTATGTATGATGTCATCAGGTTTCAGACCGTCTGACCCAACTGCTCCAAGGCTGGTTCTAGTAAAATCCTCTAATTCCTCCATGTTGTTAACAAGTCCTTAGGCCCTGTCCCAATACCTGCACTTGCTCACTTCAAACACGCATTCCCAATGACGGGCGCAAGTGCGTACGGTGTCCCGATTCTCCAGAGTGGAGAGTCGTGCCCTTGGCTCCGCCCCTTTTGCACCCTTGAGCCGCACTTCACCGAAGCCTGCATCAGTGCAGACTTCAGCGAAGGGTATTTCCCATGATGCATTGCTGTGTGTGAATTTTGATGGAAGTGGCTGAACCATAAAGACCAAAAAAAAGTTTTCTCAAGTGTAGACTGCAAATAATCAATATTTTATTATCTAGATGTTTAATTACAATCGATTGATTCTCTGTTGAAAAGATGTGTCACCTATCTGATAAAAAATAGAATTAATTAATAACGGTACTGATGATTATACTAACAGTTTAATCACTTATTCTGTCTTATACTCCTCCTTCGGTTCCTGCACTTCATTCTCCTCAAAGTAAATGTTTGTTGGAGTTTTAAAATCATTTCTAGTATGAAAATAGTACAAACAGCGACCGGTACTGCCATTTTGGTTGTCATAGAGAAAGAACGCTGTGGCACAGGTCGTTGATGTAACGCTAGCTGTCCTAATACTGCTAATATGTGCACACTTGTTCACTACACACTTGAACCCTTATGTACACATCTGTTAAGTGCACTTCGTGGAAGGCCACAGGGTGCAGTGCGGGTACTGGGACAGTCCTTACTAAGGACTTAGTAACATGTCGTTACTATTTGATTCATTAATTCAGTGAAAAGGCGCTTTAAGTAGATAATATTGATTTGACAATAAGGGGTGGGATAAAATACGTTTGTACTTCTTCCTACTCCTTTATCAATGTGTCATTTGAATATGTGTTCTTGGTTAATGTTTACTTTTCTAAGTTTTGTTTTATTTATTTTCTGCTCATTCATTTTTTAATCAATGCATGTATGATTATTTATTAGTTATTACATGTTCAAAATAAACAGAAACAGAACAACATCACTGATAATTAATGTGTCATGATTATTAGTACGTGTTGTTCACTCAGTTTAAACTAATCAATATGAGATGTTGCATCAAGTCAATCAAAGTTCTCACAAGCTGTTGTAGCATTTCATAAGTAACTCTGATGTCTTAAAGAGGCCATTTTATACACATTTCAGGACTTTGTGGTTATTTCTTAAGTATTAACCAGTAATATGAAACATTTTATATCTAAAAAACATCAGGAAACACTGATTAACAGACCTTTCAATCTGTCTGTGTCAAAATTCGGGTGGTTCCGGCTCCTTCCATCAGGCTGCTTTGGCTGCTTCGTCAGCAGCTCGTTCATATTCAGTATTCGAATTTGCTGGACTCTGATTGGTTAACAAACTAGCCCATGAGAGCAAAGAATACTGTTTCCTGTCCCGCTGTGCATGACAACGCCAGACATCGTGTCTTCCTGTTTGTTACGTCTTATGCTAACAGGTTTTAGCCAGCAGCATGCTAGGTGTGGTTTCAACTGCGGGAGCTGATGAATACTAACGAACAAAGGAGTTGTGATGAAACAGATACAGACCGTTAGAACTCGGGAGAACTCGGGTTTTATCACCACCTGCGTAGTTTGAGAGATTAAAACTGAAAGAGAAGTTGTTGACCTGTTTTCACCCACTATGAAGGTAAGAACACCTGTGGAGCTAAAATATTCAACAGAAACCTCAGAAAAAACGTTTTAATGGAAGGGACTCTTTAAAGGTCAAGTAGTTATAAATATCAGGGTCTGTCAATGCTGATCCAGATCTTTGCAGCTTCTTCTTTTGGTTATGGTCTAGTTTATGTACTCAAACTGCCATAGTAGTGGTTTTTAATGGTGGTTTACAGACTAGATCTACTAGATGTCAGGCTGTAACAGTAATATGCTAATCCATTGTTTTACATCTGTTTTCCAGCAAATATGTAATAACTTTGCTATGGCGTAGGTCACGTGACCAAGAAAGGTCTATAGGATCAGTGAGCTGTCTGTCAAAGTATGACCTTTATGTCTCAGGTGCGTTACCTTCTAACAAGACCCAGAGACACTTTGACGAGTAGACCTCCTCCTCCAAACACTCCCATCCCATTGGCTCGACCCGATCCATCAATACACACCAGCTCTGGCTCCATGTCTTTATTGGCTATAATAAACTGAGCAAACACCAGGTCACCCACCTGCACAGGTGACACAGAAGGGGGGGCTTCAGCTGACCAATGAGCAGGTCAAACAGCTTCAGTGTTCAGAATTAATGGAGTAACTTCAGAAGGAAGGCATTTACCTCAAAACCAACAGGAAAGCTGCCAAATATCCACCTGTCCAACAAGTCTTTTTAGTCTCACCTGGATGTTGGGTCTATTCCTCTTGGTAGCGCCCTCAAAGGCCAGGTAGGACAGGGACGCCTGCTCACTGCCACCAATGTCAACCTTAAAGACATCTCCAGCTTTAGCTGTTACAATCCCAATGACTGTCTCTCCTTTGGCTGGGACATACTGGTGAACAGATAGAGACACACATGGATAGAATGAGGACAAACCTAAGAAAATTTAAAGTGTCTCTGACACACTCGGGTCTCAGTGAAACATTTAGTGTAATTCTAACTGTGTTTAATGAAACATGCTGCAGGTTTGTGTGTTTGACTCTACAGACAGTTATGAATGTTTTTATGATCTTCAGTGTGAAACAGGAAGTGATGAAACAGGAAGCAGGTCTTTGTTTCCATCTTACATGGACATTAAAAGCATTAGTCAGCTGGTGTTTACATTGATAAAATATATCAGCTGATTGTAGAAACACTACTTCATTGATGTATTTCCCTAATTCAGACCCAGAGGATGATGACATCACTCACACAGAAATAAATGACTCTATGAGGACCAAACGTCATGCTGATGTCACAAGGATGCATCATGAATGTTAATTTTTTCACAGATGTCACCACACACACTGTGCACCTACAATAACTAACACTTATTTGCCTTAGATTTCTTGTTTTTGCCTTATTAATCAAGATTAAATTTCAGAACCTTCACGTGGACCGGTTCTGTGGACTCTGTGGTGTTCTCTGTCCGGTTCGGCTCAGTGTTTATGAGTGTACCCACCCTCCGCTGCTGGGTCTCAATCCAGAACGTGTGCGGAGGCTTGTGTCTGAGCACGCCGCTCTTGCTCACCACCAGCCGGTCTCCGATTCGCCGCATGCCCGGTCCGCACACCACCCGTTCCGGCTTCACATTGTCCGTCAGAGAGATTGTGTCTTCAGCCTCGAAGATGAAATAATCTCCCGGCAACAAAACTTCCCCAACTTTGTCGTTCAGATTTAATAGCATCCTGCTCGAATGATTTACCTCACGGTGAAGCACGTGACTACATCCCCCCACCCCCGTCCTGCCGCTTCCGGTTGACGCATGCGCACAACTCAACGTCCGTCCGTTCAGACATGTATGTAAACCCAGGGACATGTTGTAAACCCTAAATATTATTTAAATTTAAAAATGTCTATTTTGTAAACCAATGTAAACACTACATACACACCTTGTCCCCGCTGTAGGCCAGTGTGGGGGGAAGGTCCGCAGACGGCGGCCATCTTACTACAGTGAATTCTCTCTCTCACAACATGGCGTTTAAGTTGTAGGAACATTTAAAATTATTATAATTGGCTCAAATTCACATCGATTTTCAGATGATTTGGGTTTTTAGAAACATCAGAGATGTAGTTATGACACTAAATACTTCTGAATAATTATATAATATTAATATTACGAACAATAAATGTTACATTTACTAACTGTTTAGTTAACAAGCTAAATATTTAATTTGAAGTTAAATGTTTATTTTACAAATCAATATTTATTTTCAAAATTAAATATATAATTTTGAAACTAAATAATCCAACCTAAATATTTTACTAATATGCAAATTAACTTGTATGTGTGTGTACGTTTCATAGACACACGGTAACATACAAGAACATTACTAATATAATAAAATATTTCAGTTTTTACGTATTTGGTTTGAACATGATAATTCCAATGTATTAAATATATATTTTTTTTTTTTTTTTACATAATCCCTTTATAATAAATCATAATAAAATATTCTCTTCATTGTCTGAAACATCTTTGACAGGAAAGTAACATTTATTTGCAAAACAAATTAGGTAAAAGATTTCTTTTTACAAATATACAAGAAGAAACACAGTGTTGTCCTCGCTGCAGAGTGCTGTCAGAGGCCACAGAACCATCTCTTCTCAGGACCAGTTCCTCCTCATTTCTCCGGTTTATAGAAAACTTCAAAACACAAAATGTACCACATATATCAGTTATTGTCAACAGTTCCAGGACCTGTACTGTACAGACATTAAATAACTAACGATCATCCTCAGTATAATAACATCATATCTTACAGATGACAGAGGATTTTTGTGGTTTTGAAACAACAGTGATGGGAACATCTACATACATGCTGCACTAGAGTCTGACATCTTCCCTGATCATAAAATCCTTAAATGCATAGCACAGGATGTTTTTAACAAACCAAACTATCTGGAAATCCTATAACTGTATAACTCGCTGTATAGCGATAGCTGTGATCCACAACTGTACAATGCATGATTAAGTAGTTTTTTGAAAAGAACAGCTGCAGTTTTAACCTGTTCATGCATCCAGAATTATAGTCACATTAAAAAAGTTTGTAAAACATCAAACCATTTGAAAATCCGTCCAGATTTCAGCGAGATAAGAGTGTTTATGTCCGTGCAGATCACGTACCTTCATTCACTACAACACAGTCTGCCAGAGAGCTTCAATGTAGCAAGATGGTTGTCTCAAAAGCCTATATATATACAATATATATATATATATATATATATATATATACAGTATATATATATATATTTTTTTTTTTTTTGCCAAAGCATATAGTTTGCCAAAGATGCATGAATGAAAATGGATGTAAAAAGAAAAAGGAAAACTTTTTGAAGGAAATGTCATAAGAAAAAGTTAAAACAAAATAAATATTTTTCTTAATGAAAATGCACATAAGGAGAAAGAAAAACAAAATAACCCTTTTCTTGGAAAACGCACGTAATAAGGAAAAGGGAAAAACAAATATATTTCTGCTTTTATTTTTAAAGCAGTACAAAATAACTTTTAAAGGTTAAGCTGTTACCTGTTTTGAAACTTGTCTAAGTGGATACTCACCAAAAAACATGTTCAGCTTCATATTAGACACTCTGGACCCTCTGCTGCCTTTGCAATAGACTAATGGTGCGTTCACACCGGCCCAACCGTCAACGTCAGAAACGTCAAGTTTACATGTAAAGTCTATGGTGGAGTCCGTCAGAGGAGCGTCAGAGTCTCTGCAGCGCTTTGTGAGCGTTAACAGCGTCAACTTTCAAAGCTTTTCAAGCGTTGAAGCTTGAAACGTGAGCAACGTAAGCTGAACTCTTTAAGCGGCATGTCAACCAATCAGAGCGTCTCATCGTATTGACGTCACTGCACGTAACCTGAATGAAGCAGGAAGTTGTCAAACTGGGAGCGAGACAGACAGAAGCTGCACTGAAGCGAACCTCATCCATATGTAGCTCCTGGAGCAAATGGTTAAAGAGACCATTTCATACAAATTTCATGACTTCGTGTCAAGGGCTCAGAGGTTTTTGTGACCCACATGCTGGACTCAACACAGAACAACAGTCTCTGGTGTAAAAGTGACAAGGTTTATTTACAATTTGCTATATACAAAGTGGAAATGTGCTCGGTAAGATGGTGCGGGAAGGTCCAGAAACTGCAAGGAACAGACTGGTTAGCAGGGTGCATCTCAGGAGGCTCTGAACTGCAGAGGAGAGTTGGATTAGTACTGGTTCCAGTTGTCAGAGTATGAGAGAATGTAGGAGGTAGACAAAACGGGGACTCACAAGAAGCTGGTATTGTGGTGCTTGGAGGGAGGGCAGGTCCAGTGTGGTGCTGTGCAGGGAGATGTGAATCCACAGTCAGGTGAGTGCGCTGGAGGAGACAGACTGAGACGGGGATCGGACTCCAGTAACACGGGAACAGTCTCAGAAACACATGGAGCAGGCAGCGGAGAAGTTCTGGAGAAAACAGGGTTATTTACAATGGGGAAAAACACAAGCTCAAAATACTCAAGGAAGAGTTGGCACTCAGATGCTACCATGTAGGTCAACAACCAGGCGGTGAATGAGTGTCAGCCACTGGCTTATATGCTGCCTGCCTCCAATTAGTCCTGATCCCCGTCAGGTGTGGCTCGTCAGCTGCCTCAGTTACTCCAGCGCAGATCCACTCTCTGTAAAGAGATCTCTCAGCTGACACAGAAAACACAGCACAGACACTGAACCTGACACTTTGTGGTTATTTCTTAAGTATTAACCAGTACTATGAAACATTTTATATCTAAAAAACATCAGGAAACACTGATTAACAGAACTTTCAATCTGTCTGCATTAAAATCTGCGTGGTTCCGGCTCCTTCCATCAGGCCTCGTCAGCAGCTCGTTCATATTCATTGTTCGAATTTGCTGGACTCTGATTGGCTAACAAACTAGCCTATGAAAGCAAGGAATACTGTTTCCTGCCCCGCTGCGCATGGTAACATCAGACGTTCTCTCTTCCTGTTTGCTACGTGTTATGCTAACAGCTTTTAGCTAGCAGCATGCTAGCTAAAAGCTGTTAGCCGTTGTGACTGTTGCTTGACGTTTACAAAGCAGTCAGTGGGAATGCATTATAAATAACTTCAGTGGTTCAGGTTGGGTTAGGGTTAGTTGGAAGTTTATACAGTATTCTTGTTTATGGTGAGTGTGTCCTGTTAATTATTTAAGCATATTTTTATGATCCTTCCAATATATTTTCAAGAGTATTTTCTATGGCTGTGTCTCAATTCAGGGTCTGCATACTTCGGCAGCTGGATTTGTTGGCCAGTTACGTCACAGCGCCGCGACTAGGCCTGTCCCAATTTGAAGACTCCTTTGAATGCGACTGACGAATCCAGCCTTTTTTTCCCCAATTTGAAGGACAGGTTCAGTGTATACTTCGCTGGTCGACATATCCCAACATGCACTATGGGTCAAACGGGATTTGTTTTTTTTATGAGCAATGGCGGACAGTGAAGCGAGACCTGCACCTGGAGATTATTGTACTCATAAGCTTTAAACTGTTATATTTAGGGCTTTGGTCATTTATAAAATATTCAAAAGTTATTTTAGTCTGAAATGGTCCTGTATGCTGCTCTGTTCTTTTTTTTTATTGCAACAGAGTTTTATATCTTTTAGGGACAAAAGAAAAGACAGCAGTTTTTGAGGGGGGGCAAAATGTTCTTTGTCCCCCCCATGTTTTGCTGAACAAAACAAAGTAAATAGTGGAAAATTCGCTAGTTTCTTATAAAAATCCTCTGCCAGTGAAATGCTTCAAAAATCGCCTCCGGCCATCTGTAAGTCGTTGGCTTCTGGGGGCCGCTTAAGGCCCCCAGACCCCCAGCCACTAGTGCTTCGGCCCTTCGGGCCTCGCATTGACCCCCCCATTATATCATATCAAACAAGGCCCTTGAACTGATTGTTACTATTGGGCTTATATTTAAAATATTTTTCTTTTTAAATCCAAAGCAGTTACGGTTGGTTAGTTGCTTTGTAATTGCAGCTTCGGTGGCTAGAAGGTATTAACTCGCTTGCACATTTATTTTATTATATTTTAATGAACATTTCTAGCTCCATGGCTGAAGGAGTGCTGCTACACTACTATGCTACTATGATGGGCGGGACGTAAACAGTGTGCGTGAGTTAAGTCTGTTCCAGGCTGCAGAAAAGTTATTTAGTACTGCTTTAATTATGTCAGTTTTGGTCCTCCATAAGCTGAGAGGCGAGCATTGTAATCTCAAATGTGGTCTAAGAGTGAATTCCACAACTTAGATTTTTTTAATGCAAATTTTCAGGAATACAATGTGAACATGAAAATAAAAATGTAAAAATATGTTTAGATGCATAACACAAAGAAAAATGAGAACTACATTATTACATACAAGAGTTATTGTGCACATATGCACAGAGGTGTCACGTGATGGTAACACGTCTGTCTATGCTTGAGGTCAGACAAACCCTGGTTACATGGTTACAGTTCTGGTTCTGAGGTGAATGTTGAGTGAACATCTTTGGTTATTTTGGGGCGACGGTGTCCAAAAAATAAACGTAAAAACACGCGGGTGGCGTGCTGACGTCAGGGTCGTACGTCACTGTAGAGGAATGTGCGGAAACTTCTGTGTACTTTTTTCCTCGCGCTGCCCGTCGAAGATTAAAGCTCTATAGGACGAAAAACTTGGGAAAAGTCCTGAAAAGTTCGGAGGTGAGGTCCGTGAGAGTGTGTGTGTTTGTGTGGGGGGACTACAGGCTGCGGCTTTTCGAGCTTTTTCACGGGGACCAGCAGCTGGAAAGTTACAGGCAGTTTGGGGAAAATGGAGGCAGCTAGGCGGAGAAGAGTCGCTGTCCGAAAGCTGATCAGGACCATGGCTAACACTCCCGAGTCCGTCGACACGTACCCGAGCACAACTGCTGCTGCTGCTCAGCTGAATCCACAATCACCCGCGGGAGGCTGAACGAGGCTCCAAAACCCTTTCACGGTGAAACGCAAATTTCTGGACCGCTTGAAACGGGTCCGGCTCGCCTGGTAGAAAATGGCTCCTAAAACTTCCTGAGATTCACCTTTACTCTCACTTTTTAATCATCCATGACGTCACACTCTCAAATTTCAATCCGGAATAGCAGTTTGGATTAAAACTAGATGGTTTTAAACCTTTTGTAACATTTTCTGCGCGTACTGCAACTTTTTATTAGTCAAGACTCGAGTTAATGTGTCAGATTTTAGTTTAAACTGATTGTCCGGTTTGGCTCTTGTGGGTCTGCTGGACTTTGTTTTCATTAGTTTGGTTGCTGAGGCGCGTTTGATTGAACCCTGGCGCTGCTTCAAAATGGATGACAGTCCACATCGCAAAGGACACGGGCATATGAAGACAGTAGATCCCATCGACTGTAAGGACACGGACATGAAGCCATTAGATCACATCGACTGTAAGGACACGGGCATATGAAGACAGTAGATCACATCGACTGTAAGGACACGGACATGAAGCCATTAGATCACATCGACTGTAAGGACATGGGCATGAAGACAGTAGATCACATCGACTGTAAGGACATGGGCATGAAGCCATTAGATCACATCGACTGTAAGGACATGGGCATGAAGCCATTAGATCACATCGACTGTAAGGACACAGACATGAAGCCAGTAGATCACATCGACTGTAAGGACACAGACATAAAGACAGTAGATAATATCGACTGTAAGGACACGGACATTAAGCCATTAGATCACATTGACTGTAAAGACATGGACATGAAGACAGTAGATCCCATCGACTGTAAGGACACGGACATGAAGCCATTGGATCACATCGACTGTAAGGACACAGGCATTAAGCCATTAGATCACATCGACTGTAAGGACACAGGCATGAAGACAGTAGATCCCATCGACTGTAAGGACACGGACAAGAAGCCATTGGATCACATCGACTGTAAGGACACAGGCATTAAGCCATTAGATCACATCGACTGTAAGGACACGGACATTATGCCATTAGATCACATCGACTGTAAAGACATGGACACGAAGACAGTAGATCTCATCGACTGTAAGGACACGGACATGAAGACAGTAGATCACATCGACTGTAAAGACATGGACATGAAACCATTAGATCACATTGACTGTAAGGACACAGGCATGAAGACAGTAGATCACATCGACTGTAAGGACACAGGCATGAAGCCATTAGATCACATCGACTGCAAGGACACGGACATTAAGCCATTAGATCACATCGACTGTAAAGACATGGACATGAAGACAGTGGATCACATCGACTGTAAGGACATGGGCATGAAGCCATTAGATCACATCGACTGTAAGGACACGAACATGAAGCCATTAGATCACATTGACTGTAAGGACACAGGCATGAAGACAGTAGATCACATCGACTGTAAGGACACAGGCATTAAGCCATTAGATCACATCGACTGTAAGGACACAGGCATGAAGACAGTAGATCCCGTCGACTGTAAGGACACGGACATGAAGCCATTGGCTCACATTGACTGTAAGGACACAGACATAAAGACAGTAGATCATATCGACTGTAAGGACACGGACATTAAGCCATTAGATCACATCGACTGTAAAGACATGGACATGAAGACAGTAGATCCCATCGACTGTAAGGACACGGACATGAAGCCATTAGATCACATCGACTGTAAAGACACGGGCATGAAGACAGTAGATCACATCGACTGTAAGGACACAGGCATTAAGCCATTAGATCACATCGACTGTAAGGACACAGGCATGAAGACAGTAGATCACATCGACTGTAAGGACACAGGCATTAAGCCATTAGATCACATCGACTGTAAGGACACGGACATTATGCCATTAGATCACATCGACTGTAAAGACATGGACATGAAGACAGTAGATCTCATCGACTGTAAGGACACGGACATGAAGCCATTAGATCACATCGACTGTAAGGACACGGACATGAAGCCAGTAGATCACATCGACTGTAAGGACACAGGCATGAAGCCAGTAGATCACATCGACTGTAAGGACACGGACATTATGCCATTAGATCACATCGACTGTAAGGACACAGACATTAAGCCATTAGATCACATTGACTGTAAGGACACGGACATGAAGACAGTAGATCTTAAGGGCGTAGTGCTGGACTGGTTTTGATCATATCTGAGAGACAGAAGCTTCATTGCCCATATAGATTCTCCTTCATCTGTACCTCTCACTTGGGGTGTCCCCCAGGGTTCAATACTGAGACACCTTCTTTTTACTGTTTATCTTCTCCTATTAGGTTATGTTCTGAATAAAAACATGTAGTGTTGTCAAGATACTAAAATTTCTAACTCGAATCGATACTGTAAAAATAAACTCAATTTCGATACTAAGGTGTTTAAAAACACCAATTTATTGAACAAGTAGATACAATGAATTAGGGCCCGACCGATATAAAGACTTTAGAGCAGGCCGATAGCCGATATAATGGCCGATGAATCCATACACCAGAAAAAATGTCTAAAATATTACTGAAAGCTAAAACACTGCATTCTAAGCTCATTCTTAAGCTCATGTCTACCTGTTAGACACCATGAACTATCTGGATTATTCACTGATTCCAAAAAATGTAAATAATAGACACGTTTATCTATTTTATGAACATTTATTTACATTTTTAACTGGGCATTCTCATTAGTGGAGATTCAGAAACACATATATGACAAAAATAAATCAATAAAAATATCGGCAATTTTTTACCGATAGCCGATATCACCCGGGATCCCCATATCGGCCGATATATCGGTCGGGCTCTACAATGAATAACCTTCCTTTTATCTAGTTACCTTAATTTATAGTGCAGAAATGTTAACATTTGTTAAACAATTTTGCTTAAACTTTTCAAATAACAGCAGTTTTTAAAATTGCACACAAAAAAATGGTGAAAGATAACATAACTACACCACAGCTCTCAATTCAGTCACTACCCCATCACATCTCCTGTCCTGGCGCTCTTCTTTTTTTCTCTCTCTCTGTCTCTCACATGCCCATATGTCCCATCAAGCTTCCCGCTTCCTTTACCTGCCCACCCTCTCTCACTCTCAGTCATCAGTGCCGAAAACGAAAATGTACCTGCTGACAGTTTCGACTGCTGACTGCAGTCTTCCTCAGAGCGTCATCTGATGTGTTGCTGTCGTGTCATTTATCAGCTGTGCTGGTCTGGAGGTGTGTCGCACCACACACCCAGACCAGCCACGCTTCTCCTCTCCGCCACTGGAGAATGGAATCTCAGGTGTGAGCAGCACAGCTGATAAATGGCAGGACGGCAACATGTCAGCTGAAGCAAAACATGACGTTGATCTTTTACCACATCTACGTCACAACCATCATCTCACAGACATGTTCTGTCACGGGTTTGGGGATAAAACCATTTCTCAGCCACACTTGCCCCTTGGCGAGTTTGGCGTTTGTTAGCATAGCTGTTTAATATACTTAGATAATAAGCTAGTTTTTATAGTTTTTAACGTTTTTAGCCTAAGTACTGATTGTGTTTTGAACGTTAGCCTATGTTAGCATTACTACTCTCAGAGACTGGACCCATCATGTCTCCCTCTGCCTCAACAACAGCCCGGCAGCGCTGGTTCAGCGCACTGAGCCTGTGGCTCAAACATATATATATATAAACAATAGATGCTTCATGGGAAAGTTTCAGACACAACACCGGCGGCCATCTTACCACAGTGAAGCTCTTTGGCAGAATTGTAGTGAATGGAAGGTAAGTGAAATCTTAATGGATCTACAAATAGTTTGGTGTTTTACAAACGTTTTTAACGTGACTGTAATTGACCCGTCGCCCAGTCCCGCCCCCCTTAATTACTGTTGCTACATCCAACATACACTGCCAGCGTGACAGATTACCATGAAGAGGTATTTCCATGCGTGTCAGTGACCTTTTCTGGAGCAAAACCTTCGCGACATCCACCAAATCGAACCAGCCTTGATCGCCTTTCTTTCTACAGTCAAGTGGCGTCCGTCTGCTCCGAGCCAGACTCCCTCGCAGCTGGCGAGCACTCCCAGCGGTCAGCACCTCCAAAGCTCGGCTCTGCCATTGCCAACAGCCAGTGGCAGTCCTGAGCCAATTTGCGCTGATCCATGGGTGGATCGCGCCACCACTCAGGATGCTCCTCAGCACCGAGTTCCACCTGACATGTAGTTAGTATTTAATAGATGTGGGCGCACTGCTTCACCATCTTGCTTGGTATTAATGTTTGTCAGACCTGTTCAAATAGTAACAGTTGTGTGATTGGACAATGGCCGTTTTGGGGCGAGGCCAGTGAAAGGTCAATTCTGGATAGTTTTACATGTTGAAATTGCAGGTTTTCTTTTTGAAAAGCAACTTAATCATGCAGCTTAGTTGTGGATCACAGCTACTATAGTGTGAGTTATACAGTTACTTGATTTACAATCAGTTTGGTTTGTTAAAAACATCTTGTGTTATGATGCAGGACATTTCAGGCTTTATTGATCAGTGAAAATGTCAGACTTGCCTGTAGATGTTCACATCACTGTTGTTTCAAAACAATAACTCTTTGGATCATCTGTCACATGTAAGATATGATGTTATTATACTTAGGATAATCAGTAGTTACTTAATGTACAGTACAGGTCCTGAAAGTGTTGACAATAACTGATATATCTGGTACATTTCACATGTTGAGAGACACGAGGAGGAACTGGTCCTGAGAAGACACAGTTTTGTCTCTCTACAGGATTCTAATCTGCAGCGAGGATTTCAGGACTTTGATATATATAATTTATTTATTTGCTGTAGTTTGGGTGCAGGTCAGGGAGCTCGGTGCGGATGATGCACTCTGCCGATGTAGGGCTTCTCTGTCCTGCATGGTGCTGTTCCTGAACCAGGTTGAGATGTCGGGATGCTCTCTATGGTGCAGTAATAAAAGTTTCTGAGCACCTTGGAGGGCAGTCTGAAGTCTCTCAAGCGCTTGAGGTGGTAGTGCTGCTGCTGCTGGGCCTTTTTCACCACGGCGTTGATGTGACAGGACAAAGATAGGTCCTGCGTGATGTGAACACTGAGATATTTGAAGCTGTTCACTCTCTCCACTGGGCTCTTGTTGATTACAGGGGTCTGATACTGCTGGGGGAAGTAATTATTTGAACTTTTGTCCAATGACAAAGAAATGAAAAGTTTCAGAACAGTATCATTTTAATGGTAGGTTTGTTTTCACAGTGACCGATAGTACATCAAAAGGAAAACTGACAAAATAACTTTAAATAAAAGATAAAAACTGATTTGCATTTCATTGCATGAAATAAGTATTTGAACCCTCTAAAAAAAGACTTAATACTCAGTGGCAAAACCCTTGTTTGCAAGCACAGAGGTCAAGTGTTTCTTGTAGTTGATAACCAAGTTTGCGCACATTTTAGGGGGAATTTTGGTCCACTCCCCTTTGAAGATCATCTCTAAATATCTAAGGGTTTCTAGGCTGTCTCTGTGCAACTTTGAGCTTCAGCTCCCTCCATAGGTTTTCAATTGGATTAAGGTTCGGAGACTGATAAGACCACTCCGTGACCTTAATGTGCTTTTTCTTGAGCCACTCCTTTGTTGCCTTTGCTGTATGTTTTGGGTCATTGTCGTTCTGGAACACCCACCCACGACCCTTTTTCAGTTTCCTAGCAGAAGGAAGGAGGTTTTTGCTCAGGATTTCACGATACATGGCTCCGTCCATTTTCCCGTTGATGCGGTGAAGTTGTCCTATGCTCTTAGCAGAAAAACACAAACAAAGCAAAATGTTTCCACCTCCATGCTTGATGGTGGGGACGGTGTTTTGGGGATCATAAGAATCATTTTTATCGTGTGTCTTCTTGAGCAGAGGGACCTTGCGAGCTCTACAGGATTATAATCCATTGCGGTGTGTTTCCAATGGTTTACTTGGTGACTGTGGGCCCAACTGCTTTGAGGTCATTGACGAACTCCTCCCATGTAATTATAGGATGATTTCTCACCTTTCTCAGAATCATTGACACCCCACGAGGTGAGATCTTGCGTGGAGCCCCAGATTGAGGTCGATTGATGGTCATTTTGTGCTCCTTCCATTTTCGAACAGTTGCACCAACAGTTGTCACCTTCTCTCAGCTTCTTGCTAATGGTTTTGTAGCCCATTCCAGCCATGTGCAGGTCAGTAATTTTGTCTCTGACATCCTTGGACAGCTCTTTGCTCTTTCCTATGTTGGAGAGTTTGGAGTCTGCTTGACTGATTGATTCTGTGGACTTTTCATTTCTGTGTCATTGGACAAACTTACAAAATCAGCGAGTGGTCAAATAATTATTTCCCTCACTGTAGTTCCTTTCCTGTTTAGTGCTGTAGTCCACTATCAACTCCTTTGTCTTACTGACATTTAGAAGAAGGATGTTCCTCTGGCACCATTTCTCCAAGTTCCTAATCTCCTTCAGGTAGGGTGTTTCTCAGTGTCAAGGAACCTTGCCTACCGAGGCACTGCCTTGGTAGAGGAGGTGTCTTGCTTACGAGGACACTGGAACAGACTTCACTCACATGACCGCGGCTGCCAGCTCACGTGCACTGTTTACGTCCAGCCCATCGCCCATGGAGCTAGAAATGTTAATAAAAATAAAATAAATTTGAAAGCGAGTTAATACCTTCTAGCCACCGAAGCTGCAACTACAAAGCAACTATACAACCGTATACCTGCTTTGGATTAAAAAAACATTTTAAATATAAACCCGATAGCAACAATCAGTTAACTTACATTTAAACTTTTGAAGCCTTTGAAGTAGCTGCGGTCGACTCCTCAACCGCCATTTTTTGAAAATACCACAATGTATTCTGGGAAATTTGTGACCGAGGGAAGGCATCAAGGCACGTCCCTTGCTCGGGATGGGGGATTGTGCTGAACTAACAATTCAGCCCAATCGGCTGGTTCATTAGATAGAAAATTTTTTATTATTAATTGGTTGATTTTTTTGTGAAGTGCCTTGAAATGACTTTGTCATGAACTGGCACTTTATAAATAAATAAAATTGAAATAAACATGTATCCTTGGTATGTTAGCTAAATAGCGGGCAAACCGAGTACAGATGCCTCGGTAGCAAATGAACATTGGAACGCGCCTTGGCGGGTCCCGATGAGGTATCTCCTACGCAACCGGGGCGGGACCAAGGCATCAAGGCAAGGTTCCTTGGCTTTGAGAAACACCCGTGAAGACATTAGATCATAGGTTAACTGGAGTTTCTAAACTTGCTCCAGGTGTAAGCAAGTGTTTGAAAGACTGTTATTCTTTATGTTGGTCTGTGATGCAGCAGCAACCTGTTCAGGTTAGGCAGTAACTTCCCATGACCTGTAAAAGTAACTACTGTAGTATGTGGAGACTGGTAGATGGGTGGATGCAGATTTGGTATGTCAGAATACAAAATGTCATGGATTATTAATTTTTTCTAATTCCCTTGTTTAGGTACCAAAGTTTAAAAGTCACACACAGTTTGTTTGTAGCTGCACCAGCAATGGAAGGACAAGACAGTGGTGAGACCAGCCATGTTGTCTGGTTTGGAGACAGTACCACAGAGGAAAGGACAGGAGACACAGCTCAAGGGAGCAGAACATGTTGAGGTTCTTTGGGAGGGACAAGAATCGACAGGATCAGGAATGAGTCCATCAGAGGGACAAGGATGGACAGGATCAGGAATGAGTCCATCAGAGGGACAAGGATGGACAGGATCAGGAATGAGTCCATCAGTGGGACGACATGTTAGAAGTTTAGGAGATAAAGTCAGAGAGACTGAGATGATTTGGACATGTCCAGAGGAGGGATAGTGGGTTTGTTGGGAAAAGGATGCTGAGGTGGGAACTGCCAGGCAGGAAGTCTAGAGGAAGGCCAAAGAGAAGACATATTGATGTAGTGAAGTAGGACATGAGGTTGCAGAAGACAGGTGGAGACAGAGGAATGGCTGTGGAGACTCCTGAAGGGAGCAGCTGGAAGGAGGAGAAGAGTAAAGCACTCAGAAATGTTCTTTAATAACATCAGGTGTTTGCTGTAGTTTTTAGATGGTCAGTTGTAAGAATGTCCACTACCTCGTCAATGTCTGATGCTTCTTGTTTGATTTTGCAGCTTCCTGTTGTGAAGGTGAACAGCTGATATCGACATGGAAACTCAGACTGTGTTCTCGGTTGGAATGTTGCCGGAGAGTGTTTCACTAACAAATGAGGTGCAATGTCTTAATGACCTGACCAGAAACATGCTGCCCGCCCCTCAGCTGATAATGCTGGCCAATGTGGCGGCAGAGAGCGGCGGCGGTGATGGCAGCCTGGCAGATGAGAAGGAAATGATGGAGCTGAAAACAGTAGGATCCAACTACTCGGACAGCGAGGATGAAAGCATGATCAGGTCAGTTGATGCAGCTTACTTTGAGCTCTGATCATGTTACCTTTTGTTAATACACCTGTGTGTTTGACCAGGTACAGCTACGACAACCAGAACCACAAGGAGGTTTGTATCGTTGAGTATCCAGACAAGCCGATCGCTGCCACTGATCCAGTCACCCATGCAAACAGAGATGGTGATGAGAGCCTCAAACTTGAAGACCGGCCCTGTCCCCCTAAGCCCCACACCTGCACCAACACATCTCAGCAGGACACCAAACGTAAAGATGTCCCCACCACCACCTCATACAGCATGCAGAAAAAGAAGCCGTTCTGCTGTAAGCCATGTCACTTCCAGGCACAGAATGAGCAGGAGTTTGTGGAGCACCTGAGCACTCACAGTGCCAGCAAGATGATGATGGCCAACCAGGTGGAAGGGCGAAGCAAGATCAACCATGCAGAAACACCTGAAACCTCTGTTCAGATAAGTGGGGAGGTGGAGCGAAGCAGTGAGGCAGCAGTCCAGGGGGATGTCAAGGGGCTGATCAGGTGTGAACGCTGTGGCTACAACACAAACCGCTATGATCATTACATCGCTCACCTGAAACACCACAGCAAAGAGGGTGATGACCACAGGTAAGGCCCACCTGCACACAAAAGAATGAACCTGAGTTATCTTTCCAAACTAGAAATCCTGCCTGGTGTCACAGACCTCAGGTCTTCAGGTCACCGACTGAACTCAGATCAGAAGCTTAGTTAAGATCAGATTCCTGTTAAATCTGACTCAATGCAATACACTTCAAAGTGATGAAGGTGGGTTCACCTATGAGCGTTTACCTGTATTGCCTACAGGGTTTTTAAGTGCACGCTGTGTGCATACACCACTGTCAGTCAGTATCACTGGAGGAAACACCTGAGGAACCACTTCCCCAGCAAACTACACACCTGCAGTCAATGTTCTTATTTCTCTGACCGCAAGAGCAACTACATCCAACACATCCGGACTCACACAGGTACCTGTCCTTCTCCTGTTCTTTGTAATATCCTCATCATGTCCTCCTCCATCCTTATCATGTCATCCCCTGTCCTCATCATGTCGTTTCCCTGTCTTCATCATGTCCTCCTCTGTTCTTCCTTTTCACCTCATGTCCTCCCGGTTTCCTCATCATGTCTTCCTCTGCCCTCCTGATTTCCACCCCCTGTCCACATCATGACCTCCTCCTGCTCTCTTCATTTCCTCCCCTGTCATCCTGATGTCCTCATCTTATTCCCACCCTGTACTCATCACATTTTCACTGTGTCTTCTCCCTATTCTCAGTATGTTGTTTTGTCCTCAGTGTGTCTTTTTTCTTTCCTTGTTGTTTATCCAGTTTCTGTTCGTTGTCTGTCTTGTTTTATTTTCTGTCCTCATTTAGTCACTTTTTCTTGACAATTCTGTCTTCCCACTGCTCAGTCCATTCTTGTCTGACGTTGTCGTATGTTTTCATGCTTGTCTCAGTCTTTATGTCCACAGTGTCAGGTAGGTTTGTGATCATGTGATGATGACTGTGTTTCTATTGGACAGGTGTGCGTCCATTCCAGTGTCTGTACTGCGACTACTCAAGCTCTCAGAAGACTCACCTGACTCGACACATGAGGACTCACTCAGGTGAGTGTGTAAGACAGGTGTGCCCAGCAGTCACACAACCTGGAGTACATCAGACTGGGAGATTTGTGTCTGTCAGTTTTTTTAAACATGAGAATAGTTTTGTGTGTTTACCTGCCACAGCTGATTGTTAATCAGAGTTATTGATTATTCCAATCACCCGATGCCCCAGGTGACACAGCACAAACTGATTTACTTCGTTTTTGTACTCGCTGTCCTGTTCTGTATGGCAGCCCCTGGTCTTAACGTCCCACCCCCACCTGCAGAACAATCAGAGGGGACAAAACACAAACTGTCATCGTTTTTTTTTTAAATGCTGAGAGAAAATTCATCAGATTTTCCACCTCGGAAGACTTTATTCAGCATGTTGACATTGAGTGGTCCAGGACAAGGCCTAATGGGGAAGAAGGTCTTCCTCTGATCAGGAGGTGAGTGGTTCGGTTACTGGTCCCAGTAGGCCACATGCCGAAGTATCGTTGGACAAGATACTGAATCATGAAACTGCCCCCTGGGCACCGTACAAATGACGGCCCTCTGCTCCTCAGGGATGGGTCAAATGCAGAGAAATGATTTCCACAAGATGAAGTGTGCATGCTCAGCCTACACCACTTAGCTGATGCTTCCTTTGCACATTCTCACTAGTGCGCCACTGCCACCTACTTTAGTGGATGTGCAATAACACTTTTATTCTAGTACAGCAAAAAAAAACATGCTCCCCAGTCACATGACCCCTACCCTCTCTCAACCTCCTTCACCAGAGGGAACAGAAAAAAGGGAGGAAGGTACTGTGTAGGAGGTGGGCGACACCGAGCCCTATCGTGAGCCGCTCTCTCAGGCATAACTTAAAGCTGGAATCCAGAGTTTTCCTCTTTTCATGAGTTATGCACGAATTCCATAAAAGTCATAGTCTGACCCGGTATATACACTATATTACCAAAAGTATTCGCTCACCTGCCTTTACTCATACTATGAACTGAAGTGCCATCCCATTCCAACCCATAGAGTTCAATATGATGTCGGTCCACCTTTTGCAGCTATTACAGCTTCAACTCTTCTGGGAAGGATGTCCACAAGGTTGAGGAGAGTGTTTATAGGGATTTTTGACCATTCTTCCAAAAGTGCATTGGTGAGGTCACACACTGATGTTGGTCGAGAAGGCGTGGCTCTCAGTCTCCGCTCCAATTCATCCCAAAGGTGTTCTATCGGGTTCAGGTCAGGACTCTGTGCAGGCCAGTCAAGTTCATCCACACCAGACTCTGTCATCCATGTCTTTATGGACCTTGCTTTGTGCACTGGTGCACAGTCATGTTGGAAGAGGAAGGGGCCCGCTCCAAACTGTTCCCACAAGGTTGGGAACATGGAATTGTCCAAAATGCTTTGGTATCCTGAAGCATTCAAAGTTCCTTTCACTGGAACTAAGGGGCCAAGCCCAGATCCTGAAAAACAACCCCACACCATAATTCCTCTTCCACCAAATTTCACAGTCGGCACAATGCAGTCTGAAATGTACCGTTCCCCTGGCAACCTCCAAACCCAGACTCGTCCATCAGATTGCCAAATGGAAAAGTGTGATTCATCCCTCCAGAGAACGCGTCTCCACTGCTCTAGAGGCCAGTGGCGGCGTGCTTTACACCATTGCATCCGACGCTTTGCATTGCACTTGGTGATGTGTAGCTTGGCTGCAGCTGCTCGTCCATGGAAACCCATTCCATGAAGCTCTCTGCGTACTGTACTTGGGCTAATCTGAAGGTCACATGAAGTTTGTAGAAAGTCGGCGACCTCTTTGCACTATGCGCTTCAGCATCCGCTGACCCCTCTCCGTCACTTTACGTGGCCTACCACTTCGTGGCTGAGTTGCTGTTGTTCCCAAACGCTTCCATTTTGTTATAAGAGAGCTGACAGTTGACTGTGGAATATTTAGGAGCGTGGAAATTTCACGACTGGATTTGTTGCACAGGTGGCATCCTATGACAGTTCCACGCTGGAATTCACTGAGCTCCTGAGAGCGGCCCATTCTTTCACAAATGTCTTGCTTTACAGTCTGCATGCCTGAGTGCTTGACTTTATACACCTGTGGCCAGGCCAAGTGATTAGGACACCTGATTCTGATCATTTGAATGGGTGAGCCAATACTTTTGGTAATATAGTGTATATCAAACCCCTCCCGGCCCATGTTGGCATTAGCAAATAGCATTCTACATCTGCATAGTACACCTGTCAATCAAATGTATTCTGTATTCTGTAAATGTATTCTGAAGAATTACTGTTGGCTGGCATTTACGAGTTGTTTAAACGTTTAATAACCGAAACAATTAAAATAAATGAACAAACATTGATGTTAAGGATGTTGATATTTTTCTTCATTATTTTAATATCATGTGTACTGTTGTTTTAGATGAAATTGCTCCCTTTAAACTTAAGCGCAGCAGAACAGTTGCTGAGCCTTGGATCAATGAGGAAATACGAGCGTTCAGGTGCACCTGCCAACGCGCTGAGAGAAGGTGGAAGAAAGATGGGCTTCATACCTCTTCGGAAATTCTGCGGCAATGTCTATCTGACTAGCAGTCTGCTTTTAAGGATAGTAAAACTCAATATATCTCCAAATTTATATCCGATAATAGTTACAAGCCTCGTGTCCTTTTTAAATAATTGAAATCACTTTTGCAGCCTGGTGACTCCTCTCCTCTGGTCCCATCTGCTTTGCTTTGTGAATCTTTTGCAAAGTTTTATTATGATAAAGTCTGTATTGCTAGGCCTGCCCTTTCTGACTCTGTGCCCAATCCAGAGATGGGCCTACTTGATTTCATTCCTGGGACTTTTGATACATTTGCTCCAGTGTCTGCCTCTCAGCTCTCTGAGTTATTAAAAAGGCTGAAACATTCTTTTAGCCCTGAGGATAATGTTCCACAAAGGCTGTTGTTAGAGGTTTTTAGAGCTGTTTGTCCCTATCTTTTGAAATTATTATCTGGCTGTAGGTTGTGTCCCAGCTGCTTTTAAACACACTGTGGTTCAACCACTCCTGAAAAAGACGGATTTAGATCCTACTGTTCTTTCAAACTTTAGGCCTATTTCCAAATTGCCTTTTCTTTCTAAAATCCTGGAAAAGATTGTTTACCTTCAACTTTCGGAACACTTGCAGTCTTATAAAATCACAGAAAAGTTTCAGTCTGGTCTTAAAATGGGACACAGTACAGAAACTGCCCTTCTTAGAGTTTATAATGACTTGCTTTTAGTTTCTGATGTAGGATATTCTGCTATTTTATTACTCTTGGACTTGTCGGCTGCATTTGATACCGTGGACCACGATATTCTTTTATCTTGTTTGAATCAAACTGTTGGGCTTAAAGGAATAGTTCTTAGCTGGTTCCATTCCTACCTGTCTGATAGGACTTTTGAAGTTAATTTGGGACAGTTTTCCTCCTCTAAAGTTCCCTTGAAATGTGGAGTTCCCCAGGGATCTATTTTGGGTCCAGTATTATTTTCTTTGTACCTGTTACACCTAGGGTCCATTTTTAAAAAGTTTGGATTATCCTTCCATTGCTTTGCAGATGATCTGCAAATTTATCTCCCATTGAAAGGTAGAGGAAATCTGCCTGTCCAAAACCTCATCAATTGTTTAAGTGAAGTTAAATCCTGGATGGCAAAGAATTTTTTACACTTGAATCAAGACAGGACAGAGGTTTTAGTATTTAGCGAGACTGAACTCCTTCTGGAAGGTTCCAGTCCCGTTGGCCCTTTTAACTCTTTTAACCGTGCTGTTGCTCGAAACCTTAGAGTTCAGTTTGATAACTGTTTTATATTTGATAAGCAGATCAGTGCGGTGGTGCTGTCCAGTTTTTATCATTTAAGGTTGATTAGTAAAATTAAGCCATACTTACCTTTTGCTGGACTTGAAAGAGTGATTCATGCTCTCATCACTTCTAGACTACTAGTCTACAGTAACTCCTTATATGTCGGGTTAAACAACTCTCTGTTGCGTCGTTTGCAGCTTGTCCAGAATGCTGTTGCTCGTCTTCTGACGACCATGTCACTCCGATAATTTCCTGTCTGCATTGGTTGCAGGTTCGTTTTAGAATTGATTTTGATTCTTGTTTTTAAATGTTTGAATGACATGGCACCCCCCTACCTGTCTGATCTTTTACACCGCTATGTCCCTAAGAGACATTTGAGGTCAGAAAATCAACTTCTTTTGTTTGTTCTTAGATCTAGGTTGGTTACTCGTGGGGACAGGACCTTTTCTGTTGCTGCTTCCTCTCAGTGGTAGGATGGCAAGCTTATTAGAAGTTTTTAAATCACTCTTAAAGACACATCTTTTTAAAATGGCCTTCGAATCTGGTTAAACTCACCAATAAGTTTTTTTTTTTTTTTGTGTACTCAATGTATATAGAGCTGTCTTTTTATTTTTGGGCACTTATTGAGTGCTTCTTTTGTTGATTTTATCACTTGTGCAGCGCTTTGGTCTCCTCGTTGGATGTGTAAAGTGCTTTATAAATAAAGGTTATTATTATTATTATTATTATTATTATTATAAACATTGTGTAAATGTAACATACCCATGAAGTGTCTATCATAACAAAGGTGGCACATGTACATGGATTACAGCTGACGCTTGCTATTGTATCACGGAAACAGAGGGGCAGGACTTAAAGGTGCAACACATTTTTTTCATCTCAGTGGCGCCCTCTGAGAAAAAAACCTCCGGGCTGTTGCTTTAAAGTGTTTGATCTTCCTTATGGGATCAGAACTTGATAGTTTGATGTGAGACTGTTGTGTTTTTGTGACTAACTGAGATTGTCTCTATTTGTGCTGTCGCTGAAGAAATCCAATGGGATTAATACGGTAACGTGCTTCTGTTGTGTTGCATGTGTTTGTTTCCTCTTTATTTGAACAAGGACGGCTCAGAAACAGATTTGTGCATTTAAATGTTGCAAGTTATTTTATACAGATGCTCATTTACAAACTCATTCCTTGATTGGACTTTTTAACTGAAATAAAACAACTTTTCATTCATCACAGTGTAAATAAGGACATTAAATTAAAGTTCATGTAAAGTTAAAGGTACAGTATGGAAGAATTTTCCAGGTAAATAATCACACAACAGTTTAATGTCCTACTAATGTTGAAAATAAAGTCTCATCGTAAGAGTTCTCGAGCTCAGCCGGCTGGGTGGTTGCTCGTTTTGGTCATTTTAAAAACGCTGGTCCGGACTGAAATCATTATTTACACGTCCAGACTTCCTGGTTCCATAGTGAATCACATGTCAACCTGCAGGTTACCAAGTCTTCAACACAAGCAGCTGGAATTCCACAACAACCAGCAGCAAAGAGTAAAAGAAGCAGCCCTGAGGTAACTTTTAGTAAACCTAAGAAATAGGCCTGGGCGATAAATCGGTTAAACAAATTAATTTGAATTTTTTGTTGCTGGCGATTTAAAAATAAACAAATCGAGATTTTGCGTAGTGGCGCTTTTTGGCTCCCCGGAGTTTCCGTAGCGTTAGTTTTACATGGTTTGCTGCGACAGACGTGCAGCACGAGACCCCACACTGCAACATTTACCTAATCGCCCATCACAGTCAAAGGCAGCAGCACCACAAACTCATTCCAACACGTGAAACAGAAACATTCAGCCGAACATGAAAAACACCGTCTCTCTGAGACGAACAAACACTGCGGTGACCAACAAACATTAGCTAAAAACAGCTAACTGTAGCCGAATCCTTTGCACAAGGCACCGCAAATAACAGGAAAGAGGTACGGTGGAGAACATTCACTGAAGGGTCCTTAAAGTTGTCCCTTTTTTGTACTTGTTGCTTTTCTTAAAGAAGCCCTTCAGTGTTTCCTGACGTTTTTTAGATATAATATGTTTTATATTACAGGTTAATAACCACAAAGTCATGAAATTTGTATGAAATTGCCTCTTTAATAAGTAGGGGAAAATCGGAAATTGAATTTGAAAAAATTAAATTGGAGATTTTATTTTTAAGCCATATCGCCCAGCCCTACTAAGAAACCACCACATCCTTCCAACTGATGGGGCGTTCAAACGCACTTAGGACAACTCAAGACTGAACAAATAGGCCTTCAGACATTCCCAAAAATGAAACAAATACAAGAGGAACTAAATGAGGATCAACATCAGAACTGGCAATTCAGATTTTTTTTTTCTACATGAACTGCGGGATTAGGATTTGATGACGAGGTCTAATTCTTACATACTGTACCTTTAAATCCAACAGTTAACAGGTAAAATCCGACAAGCTGACATTCTGGATTTAGTTACTAAATGTTGCAGTGGGTCATCTGAGCCGTCATTAGATTCTTCTGATCAGGACTAACTAATCACTGTAAAGTGACAATATCAATGAACCACCTGCGTAGTGATATGAAATCTAAAGCTGATTTTTTGAAGCAGCTGTTTATCAATCTGATTCCTTCTTTGTACTACCTGAACTCTGTCCTTTTCAGCCTTCTGACACTTTGTTACTTTCCTTTTTCCAGGTGAACGTCCTTTCAAGTGTGACAGCTGCAGCTACCTGGCAGCCAATCAGCATGAGGTGACGCGCCATGCCCGACAGGTTCACAATGGTCCTAAACCTCTTTCCTGTCCGTACTGTGAATACAAGACAGCTGATCGTAGCAACTTTAAAAAGCATGTAGAGCTTCACTTGAACCCTCGGCAGTTCCTCTGCCCACTTTGCAAGTACGCTGCCTCCAAGAAGTGCAACCTCCAGTATCACATTAAGTCCAGACACTCTGGCTGCAGTGTGGCCCTAGATGTTTCCAAAGTTAAACTGCGCGTTAAGAAACTCTGTGCAGACGTTGCGGACGAGAACTCGGACTCCAAAAGAACTAAGATAGATGACCCATCGAGCACTGAGGAGGACTTGGACGAGGATGGTGACTCAAGCCCCATTAATCTATCTGTCCGGAAGGGTAGCACTGACCAACCGCCAAAGAATGAAACTCAAGTGAATGCTGCAAAAACAACAAATGTCCCATCTGAAAAAGAAAATCCATTCAAGGTAAAGGAGGCAGAAAGAAAGATTGTAACAAGACAGAAAAGGTTCAAAGAGAGACCAGTGGAAAATACAAACCTTACAGAGGTCCTAAAAGAAGCTCCAACAGCTGCTGGAAATGCTGACAACAAGCCAAAGAAACGTGTCAAGAAGCTTCCATCTGAGAAAGACGCTGTCCAGGACCAGACTGAAGAACCCAAAACCCACCAAGACCAAGCTGAGAAGAAAAGTTCTGATCCGCAACCATCAGGAGAAATGAACTCTGTGAAGGAGATGAAGCTGAGGCCTGGTAGGGAGAAAGCAGCTTTGAAGAATAAGAACAAAAACTACATTAAGGCCAGGAAGTCTGGTTCAAAGAGGTCAGAAAAGACTCAAGAAGTTGCTGAAAAACCTTCACTGAAACTGAACAGTCCTGAGACAGTCCGGAAAGCAAAAGGGCTCAAAGAAAAACCTGCAAAGAGGAAAGGAGTGGAGGCTCTGGATCTGTCCCAAAATTCCTCCAAGACAAGGCGTCTGAAAGCTCCAGCCTCTGAGAAGCTGCGCTCCAAATATGATGACACCAACAACACCGACAAGTCCAGCCTGACCGAAAAGTCCAACAGAATTATACCTATTAGGCAGAATAAAACCAGAACCTCTGACAAGAAAACCTCTGGAATGCTGCAACCCATGGGTCCAAAGAAAAACCAGATTACGTCTGTCATCAGTTTGTTCTCAGAGGTTCCAGAAGGTTCTATTCAGCAAACTACTAAATCTGTGTTGACGGGTACGGGTCCCTCTGCAGGTGGACTGACTGTACCAGAACTTAAGCCCAGTGAATTAGAGCAGGGAACTGTTCCATTCAGCAACTCCAGGCACAATGCATTGTCCGAAGAGCCACCCGATCCCACCTTTGTCAAACCCTCACCTCCGGCTCCACTGCTGTTTGCAGGTCATCGCAGCAAACCGGCTGACCCTGAGGATGACGAGGGCATTCACAGCAGCCATGAAGGAGGAAGTGACATCAGCGACAGTGCCTCAGAGGGCAGTGATGACTCTGGCCTCAACGGGAATGGCACAAGTCTAGCTAAGCCAGCCAATGACCCAGAAACTCCCACGGACGAGATCCCTACACAGACAGGGCTCAAAGGACACATTTGTGTCTTTTGTGACCGCACGTTCCTGCTAGAGGCGGCGTACCGTCGGCATCTAAACCGCCACCTAGTCAACGTCTACTACATTGACACCACTGCTCCCAGATGAAAGCCGTATCCATGGCAACACTCTGACATCAGCTAATCTCTGTTTGCCCATAGTCGCTGTCCTCCTGGGAAGGGGGGGGGTCTTCTTTTATCACATCCACATTGTCAGCAACACATTAAATCTTCAGTTTCTCAAATAGATGGAACTACAGATCCCAACATTTGATCACCAGGTGGGTGAACAGGAAGTGAATAATGACCTTCTATATTTACTATAAGTAAATCCATAATGTTAAGTCAGAAGATGATCAGAAGCTTTATTTGGAGATGTTTGAAGAGCTGCTGGTTCTGGATGGTGACTCAAACCTATTGGAATCTCTTTTTCATCTGTGCACACTGATGTTGTACAACCATGTTGAACTTTGTGTATGTTTCTTCAGCATTGCTTCTACTCATAAACGTTCAAATCATATTAATGTTTCTATGATAACAAGAGAAAACATTGGCATCAAATCCAAAGCTGGAGATATTTCCTAGTGATTATCATCACTGTGAGGTCTGAGCAGTGGCTTGTCAGCACCGCGACGTCTGACTGGCAGCCTATAAGCACCACAATGTTTGTGTGACATGCTGTCAGAGCCGCGACGTCTGGTCGGCAGTCTGTCAGAGCCGCGACGTCTGGTCGGCAGTCTGTCAGAGCCGCGACGTCTGGTCGGCAGTCTGTCAGAGCCGCGACGTCTGGTCGGCAGTCTGTCAGAGCCGCGACGTCTGGTCGGCAGTCTGTCAGAGCCGCGACGTCTGGTCGGCAGTCTGTCAGAGCCGCGACGTCTGACTGGCGTCTTGTGGTTTCGTTTGTTTGTACATGTTCATGGATTAGATAATTGATTGGTCAGCTGACTTCATGTTTTAGAGAAAGAGTCGAGGATGATGATGTTGAAATGTTTTGGCCTTGTTCTCATTGTGTTTATATTTCAGTACAATATTCATGTATTTGGTCATGAAATAGGATGTTGCTTCAGCTGGTCTCTGGGCTGCTTCATCCTGCTTTTCTTTGCTACTGAGGATGATGAACGATGCTTCTGAGCAGCTGCTTCATGTCTCAGATGATTCAGAGGAAATCAGCTGGTGGTGTTCCAGTCAGTACCAGGATGTAGAACACCAACATGTTTCATTTAAAAACTAACATCTGGAATGTCACCGACTTTTGGTCCTTTTTAATTAAACTTTGTGTTAAGAACCATCAGCTTCTGCTCTGTTTTTGATTAGTTACAGTTTATGATTAAATGTTGATCAACATGTAAACATGCTTGAAGTAATGTTCTGTATCATAAAGCCTCTCATGCTTCTGGGGGGTCCTGGCTTGTCTATAGTGGGATTCTGTAGGTTCTGTAGTGGTCCTGTGTGTTAAATCTATGAAAGTGTTCTCTAACATGGTGGACTTAATGTAATACATATTATATTTTCTCTGCAGGAGAGAGTTAGTATAAAACCATCTTGCAATGAGTTTCTACATTCATGTCAACTCTGTTATCTTTTATTTACTGTCATGGTGTGAAGGTTTTACAAGTTATTTTCATATCTTCATCTGTTGCATTCATCCACACGTTCATGGTCAGAACGCGTCTCTCTACAAACCAGATATTTCTGCTGAAACACTCTTCAGAATAACTTTCCCCAAATATACTCTCTCTGGATGTCAGTCATCTTTCTGTGAGACAAGGACAATCTAAAATAAATTTTACCATCCCACCTGAATGAGGGATCTGCTTTAGAAGCTAGCCTAGAATAATTTCAGTTTTGGATACTTGGTGGTAGTTTCCATCTAAACGGGTCAAAGAGTTGAATCATTCAGCAAAAAAAATGAACACAGCATCTGGATTAATTTTATGATTCTTCTTTTCAGTTAATAAAAATAGGTGTAAATTGAAATACAGTTACCAAATGTTCTTTATAAAGTTATTATTTTAGTATTATTTAATATGAAACAGCAGTGTTTAGATAGAATTGGAATAGAAAATTTATGTTTAATTATCCAAGGTGTATCTGACATGTGATTTAATGTTATTTTACTACTTCATATTAATCTGTATCATATTTGTTCCTGTCGACACTTTTACCACATAAACCAGGATCTTCAGATTTCCAGTAATAAAGTCTCAAACATGCAGATTTTTAGGGTTAGTGCAACAAGGTTCATTTACAGGAAGTGATAAAACAGGAACATGAGACAAACAAAAGTGATTTCCTGTGATAGAACATGTAGAATCAGAACCAGGATCTGTGGTTTCTGAGTGTTTGACTCTTTCTGAAGGAGAAATGGACTCAGGAGACGAGACGATGTGAACAGAACCAGTATCAGAACTTTGCGTGTTGAGAGTGAGACATTCAGTAAAGAGGATTGTTTCTGTGCAGTATTAGATTACAGGTGATGTTGATAGAAATGATAATTGATGTTTAACTCGTGTCTCTGTGAGTGAAAATGACTTGAGCTGCACAGATGAATCTTTCCATGGATCAAACTCCAACCCACTGAGTCAGAACATCATCAAGTCTTTTATTTCTGTGTGAGTGATGTCATCATTCTCTGGGTCTGATTTAGGGAAATACATCAATGAAGTAGTGTTTCTACAATCAGCTGATATATTTTATCAATGTAAACACCAGCTGACTAATGCTTTTAATGTCCATGTAAGATGGAAACAAAGACCTGCTTCCTGTTTCATCACTTCCTGTTTCACACTGAAGATCATAAAAACATTCATAACTGTCTGTAGAGTCAAACACACAAACCTGCAGCATGTTTCATTAAACACGGAATGATTCTAAGGGCCTGATTTATCAATATTCCAAGTAAAGAGCCTGGAGGATGAGGAGTTTGCCGGTGCTATTCCATTGCGTGCGCAAGAAAGGCGCAAACGGAAAATGAAATTCGAGCAACTCAAGCTTCAAACATGAGAGGAAGAAGCAAACAAAAACATTGATGTTGTGCAACACACAGCAAACAACAGTGCAGGGCATCCTTGGCTGGTGCGTAAAGTTTTCCTCCAGTACGGTCCAAACACCGACACCTGCTTTTCAGGATGTGTTGCGCTTAGGGGCGGGGCTTCAGGAGGGGCTGGGAGGACGGTACACCCGTGCCCGGACATCAGAGGGGCCCGGCTCAGAGGTATGATGTGAAAAATGCGTCTCTTCCACAACTAAACTAACCAGGTGAAGTCGGGTGAGAACATAGGCCCTTTTAGAACCCAGAAGAGCATTGAGTCTGGATTCGGCTTAAACAACTGCTCAAAATGCTGACTAATGCATGGTTTATATAGTTTACCCAGTTTGAGTCATGGTTGCTAAAAGCTTTACAAGAAAGACTGACTTTAGTGATGTAGTTGGTGTAAATTATTGAAAAAAACCTTTGTGCTGCACAATTGGCTTTATTTTCACTTTCACATGTAGATTTATAACGCACAAATTTAAGGCATGTGATCAGGACAGAGGCCAGGCTGGCTTTGATGGGGACCTGGTAGGGTCGTCAGGCTCTACGACCCTATTTGGGAATGAACTGATGGATAGTCTGGGCCCCTGATGAGCTACCATTATAAAAATAATGACCTCGTTAGTTGTTCCTAGGTGTGGTCTTTCTGGTGACAGCTCATAAGCCTGCTACTCCCAAAGTCTTATTCCAGAACAGAAGAAGCCTTTTGTGTTAGGTCTTGGGGTTTTATTTGTTTCTTTATGATATCTTGTAGTGTTTTTCATCCAGAGTATCTTGTGTGCTTTTGTGTTTATATTTTCTCTGGTCCCTTCCGTGTTCATGCTTAAGCTTTGTCATGTCTCTTGTTTTTTCGGTTGGACTTTTGTTTTCCTGTTTTCCTTTTATTTTGGTAACATGTATTATTCCTGTTCCTTCCCTGTGTTTCTGTACCATGACTGTTTCTTGTTTCTACACCAGCCCAGTGTTTTTCCATTCGGGTGTTGTTAGTTTAGTAGTTGATTGATTTCACTGTGTATTTAAATTTACTTGTCAGTTCTGTTCTTCGTGCTCGGATTATGTTCTGGTCGACTGGTTTCCCTCCTGTTCTTTAAAGTTATCTCATGCACTTAAGTCCGCTGCCCAGTCAGCATTTGTTTTTTCCCCTTTCATTAAATGGACTTTGAATTTATTTTGGGTTGTGGCTTGTCTCTCCCTGCAATTGGGTCCAAGCAAGAAATGCAGAACGTAACATTTTGGATGAAAGGTGAAACGTTTTCAAGAAAAACACAACAGTCCAGTTGTTTTTGATAACCTTTTACAATATGACTACGTCCTGGACCTAAGGGTCCGGTCATTTGCTCCGCCCCCATCTGGCTCTGATTTGTTCCACTTGCATCCAAAATGTTTCTAGTGCGTATGTGGACCAGATTATATCGACGTTCACCCTCAGAAGTCGGGTTGAGCAGGTGTTAGGAGGGAGGGGTGAAGTGGGTCTGTGCCATCACCTTAGAACCCCCAGGACCCACCCCC
>SSNP01000307.1:237837-262157 GCA_006937955.1 Pachypanchax playfairii
AAAAGAACTTCTGAAAGTTAGAAGTTTATTTATCTTGGAGAGATTCTGCTCGCTTACATTTTAACTTATAACCTCTTGTTATGAACAATGTTACATTATTAAAATAAGAGGAAGTCCAGCCTGTGAGGTGTTCACAGACTCACACTGAACTCTGTTTCTCCTACTCAGCCCTGTGAGAGTCCACAGTCTGCGCATGGCTAAAGTCTGTATCACTGCCAGAAGGTTTCACTGCTCTACAGAGAAAAAAAGACAAACGATCAAATATCACACTTCCATCTTTATTTTACAGAGACAGAAATCTGTAGAAAGTTTGGAGCTCAGACCTGCCGACATGCTGCAGGATGTCAAGTATAAAACATTTAACACCAAGTTAAACTGTGAGTTTATAACAAAAAAAATGCTGTTTTTTACAGCAACAAGAAGTTTAAAAGGCCGAGTCATTCTGTCAGTGAATATTCTGGAGGTTTCTTTTACAGCATCCTTCTTCTGCACAGCTTCACTGACTCCTGCTCATCATTTTGCTGGAACGACTTCTCAAGACCTTTTGGAACAGATCATCTGTGGAAACGATCAGAATCAGAACCAGGACAAGCCTCAGATATCAATCTGAAGAAGATAGACTCACCATTCCTGAAGATTCTGGTGTCCACCTGAAACACAGAGAGAAGACCATCAGATTGAGGTAGGGGATGTCCACAGCAGGTGGTAAAGGAGAAGACTCAAGCAGAAGCACCAACCAGCATGCAAACAGCTGCTCGCCAGCCCATTTGTCACAAACACAATTAGTAATCCACAAAATAAACGAACTGACAACCAACATAAACAGCTGTGTCCTCATAGAATCTTGGTTAAATGCCAACACCCCAGACAGTCTTCAGAGTCGTAGACTACAGGTGGAGGAGTGTGCATGTATGTAAACAATACATGGTGCACCTCTGCAGACGCTGCTGACCAGCTTCATTCCCTGGATCTGGAAATGATCACTGTAAAGTACAGACTGTTTATTTACTGACTTCACAGTTGTGCTTCTCACTGTGGTCTACATGCCCATCCAAGGTAATGCTAAGTTAGCGATAGCTAGATTCCACAACTGAGAAGATAAACTGGCATGTATATTTTGACAAGGAACTTCAGCCACACCAACTTTACATCTTTCCTCTTTGAGTTCTACCAGTTTGTCAACTGTGCTACAAGAAGAATAAAACTGGACCACATGAAAGAAAAGTAAAAATATCTGAAACTATTTCCTGCAGAATTCTGGATGTTTGGAGTTTGTTACATCATCTGCTGACCAAACCCTTTAAAAGAAACAAGGCTGGTAAGTGTTTTGTTCTCTCATTACAAATCCATTCAATTTGTTCTTCACCATGGACGAAGCAGCTGGAGGACTGTCCGCCTGCTCTCTGTCCACCTTTACAGCTGTAGACAGAAATCAGACCATGAACACACGTGGGGTTATTCTATTCAGATGAAGAGATGAACACACATTAAGGTGTGACTCACGTAAAGGTTTGATGATGCTGTTGACGGCGTGAACAACTCCGTTTGTCGCCATCAGGTCGGGGTCAACCACGGGTATCTTGTTGACGTAGATGGTAAAATTCCGCTGGCAGACAGAGACGACAGGTTACTGGACACAAACTTCAGAACCAGTTTTAATCAATGAGGAAACAGTTTGGCCACTGACCACACCCAGATCAAGCTTCTCCCCCTGCAGAGGCTTCAGGCGGGTATAAGAGCCAATCCCCCCTCTGACCAGAATGCCTTCCCCCAGGTGGTACTTCAGCATACCTGACAGCTCAGGAGGGTTACCTGCAGACACAGAGACAGGTACCAGATCTGAAATGTTACTGTCATGTATCGTCCCTCCTCATGTCATTTAGTTTATGTCCTGTACGTGTTCACTCCTCACACCTGTCTGTCTTCTTATTTAACCTTTTAACTGTCTGCTTCAGTTCAAGATCGTGTTTAAACTACTGTATGCTCGACCAGATAGTCAGGCAGGTAGTTAAAGGGTTGTGTTCCACCTGCAATTTGCACGTTCGTTGAATTGTCTTGTCCAGTGATTCTTCCTGGTGGTAAGTTTGATGAAGATCCGTAAAAAAATCTAAAGCGGGTTACTTAAATTCTCTTCTTAAATTCTCAATTGTACAAAACAGGTACTGAATAAGATGTTAAAATAGATGTAATTGTAAAAGATCGGTAAAAAACCTCAAAGTGTCTGGTGCCTTTAAACTGCCATTTCTTCCCTTTTTAACTTCTTCCACCATCAGTCAGATGACTTTCAGCTCGTGTCATGATTGGCTGCTGTTCCGGTACACGTGACGTTGCGTACTGTACGTGCTCTGCTCCTCTCGGAGCACTCCGCACACTTCTCTCCTGAGGGCCTCCGAGTGAATTGGATAGGGCAGAATCGATCTTAACACACCCCACACTACTGGAAAATTAGGCACGATTTCGTTCCGACGGTCAGGCATTTGTCATAAGGGGCAGATCGGGACAAAATTAGGCCTGATAATCGTGTAGTGTGTGGCGGCCTTAAGAGTACTTAGTATAAATACCACAGGTGTGAAATGTCCTAGAATAGACAGTTTTTTAAAAGATTGGTGAATTCTTGTGATGCTTAACAAATGGGTCCAGGAGGCTTTTTTTTTGTTTGCCCCACAGGGATAGCTGTGGGTGCCAATTTTCAAAATTCTCAAAGAGAACAGGGAGCAATGCTAGCATTTTGAGAGGATAAAACCAAGAAGAAGGGGGCGTTGTTGATGCATTAAGCCACATCCACATGATTTCACTAATCCAGTATGTTGAGGTCCTGTGAAGTTTAATCTTGATCTGAAAATGAATGTGAATTTTAAAGTAACAAATATGTTGATGGCGAGACAACAAACTTTGATGTGCCGCTGTGGCCACGCCTTAAATGTTAGAGCCCGAATTTTTTAAACCATGTTAGACCTACTCAGTGGCTGTTTCTTGAGCCAAGTCGACGTAGATTTGGTCATGGACGGCAGAGTATGGCTCCAAAGACTAAAACATGGCACTTTGGTTCTCAGTGGGCGGAGCCAAAGTAATCCCAAAATGTCATATATACAGTTTCGTTCAGGACCCCACTGTGATCATCCATGTGTGTTTTCATATAAATCTGAGAAATATTCATGAGGTTATGAGTTTTTTTGGCCTAAAGGCAAAGTTTGAAGTCAAGACACACCCACACCAAAAAGAATCTGTAGAGTTCTTGAAGAACTTTTGTTCCCCAATGCCTAAAGATGATACTGACCAAGTTTGGTGCTGATATGTTAAAATCTGAAGTTGAATTTTGTTCAAATGCGACCTGTACAACATCAAAATTATAACTTTTTCCAAGATGGACGACTTCCTGCTGGATTGAGGTCATGGGTCCAGGAGGTTTTTTTTTTATAGATCCTGAGGTTTTCCACCCCTGTACTAAATTTCACAATCCTAAGTAAAAGTAGTTGGCGGGGCTGTGCATTTAAATGGCCACAAGGGCGACTGTGGCTCAGTGGTCAGAGCGGTTGTCCTCCAACTTGAAGGTTGGTGGATTTATCCCGGCTTCCACCGCCACATGTCGAAGTGTCCTTGGGCAAGACACTGAACCCCATGTTGCCCCCCGATCTGCGTATCGGGTTGTGTGAGTGTTAGCCCCGCCCCTCTCCCGTGTGAATGGGTGAATGACAAAAAAACTGTATTGTGAAGTGCTTTGGGGGTCGTAGGACATAATTAAAGGGACTGTATCATGCTATTTTACAGTTTTCAACATCTGGGATCGGCACATACAGTGGGGCAAAAAAGTATTTAGTCAGCCACCGATTGTGTAAGTTCTCCCACTTAAAAAGGTCAGAGAGGCCTGTAATTTTCATCATAGGTATACCTCAACTATGAGAGACAAAATGAGGAAAAAAAATCCAGAAAATCACATTGTCTGATTTTTAAAGAATTTATTTGCAAATTATGGTGGAAAATAAGTATTTGGTCACCTACAAACAAGTAAGATTTCTGGCTTTCACAGACCTGTAACTTCTTTAAGAGGCTCCTCGGTCCTCCACTCGTTACCTGTATTAATGGCACCTGTGTGAACTCGTTATCAGTATAAAAGACACCTGTCCACAACCTCAAACAGTCACGCTCCAAACTCCACTATGGCCAAGACCAAAGAGCTGTCAAAGGACACCAGAAACAAAATTGTAGACCTTCACCAGGCTGGGAAGACTGAATCTGCAATAGGTAAGCAGCTTGGTGTGAAGAAATCAACTGTGGGAGCAATTATTAGAAAATGGAAGACATACAAGACCACTGATAATCTCCCTCGATCTGGGGCTCCACGCAAGATCTCACCCCGTGGGGTCAAAATGATCACAAGAACGGTGAGCAAAAATCCCAGAACCACACGGAGGGACCTAGTGAATGACCTGCAGAGAGCTGGGACCAAAGTAACAAAGGCTACCATCAGTAACACACTACGCCGCCAGGGACTCAAATCCTGCAGTGCCAGACGTGTCCCCCTGCTGAAGCCAGGACACGTCCAGGCCCGTCTGCGGTTTGCTAGAGAGCATTTGGATGATCCAGAAGAGGATTGGGAGAACATCATATGGTCAGATGAAACCAAAATAGAACTTTTTGGTAGAAACTCAACTTGTCGTGTTTGGAGGGGAAAGAATGCTGAGTTGGATCCAAAGAACACCATACCTACTGTAAAGCATGGGGGTGGAAACATCATGCTTTGGGGCTGTTTTTCTGCAAGGGGACCAGGACGACTGATCCGTGTAAAGGAAAGAATGAATGGGGCCATGTATCGTAAGATTTTGAGTGAAAACCTCCTTCCATCAGCAAGGGCATTGAAAATGAGACGTGGCTGGGTCTTTCAGCATGACAATGATCCCAAACACACCGCCCGGGCAACGAAGGAGTGGCTTCGTAAGAAGCATTTCAAGGTCCTGGAGTGGCCTAGCCAGTCTCCAGATCTCAACCCCATAGAAAATCTCTGGAGGGAGTTGAAAGTCCGTGTTGCCCAGCGTCAGCCCCAAAACATCACTGCTCTAGAGGAGATCTGCATGGAGGAATGGGCCAAAATACCAGCAACAGTGTGTGAAAACCTTGTGAAGACTTACAGAAAACGTTTGACCTCTGTCATTGCCAACAAAGGCTATATAACAAAGTATTGAGATTAACTTTTGTTATTGACCAAATACTTATTTTCCACCATAATTTGCAAATAAATTCTTTAAAAATCAGACAATGTGATTTTCTGGATTTTTTTTCCTCATTTTGTCTCTCATAGTTGAGGTATACCTATGATGAAAATTACAGGCCTCTCTGATCTTTTTAAGTGGGAGAACTTACACAATTGGTGGCTGACTAAATACTTTTTTGCCCCACTGTATATGATAAAACCTTACTGTTTTAGTTATATTCACTTCATTTGTCCTGAATTATAATTTATATTCTCGGGTTATTCTGTGACCAGGAATTAAAAACGCTCAATTTACCTAAAACCCCGCCTCCCAACTGTGAGTGTGAGTGTTTAGAAATACTAAATAAACTTCTGTAACTCTCGCAGCCACATGCACATTTTCGACGAGAAATTTTTAGAATGAAATACAACGAAATGGAGGTGCTAATTTGTCAGAGGACGTTCGGTGGTGAGGAGCGTCTGGAGGGAAGGACGGTCCACTCGCGACTGGATACGAGATGACACCAAGAGTAGGATCGGACGGGTGAAGTGAGACAGGTCGGAGGCGAGGAGCGGGTTTCTGGAGGCAGCGACCGTAGTCGCTGACTGAGAGACCAGCAGCCAAGAACGAGGGGGACAGAGAGAGAAAGAGATCGACCGGGACAGGTATGAGGTCTGAGGCTGAATTAATGAGGCTAACAGGAGCTCGTGGCAAACGGGACGTATGACTGAGCGCTGGCAGGGTGAGTGACTGTGTCTTTTATCCAGTGGTGGGATGGGCTGCGGTGACGTGGAGCTCAGCTGTAAAGCTGGATTCATACTGACATGTGATTAGCAGGGTCGAGTTGATAAGTCTTTATTAGCAGCTCATGCTAATAAAGAGCAGCAGGTGGTTGAAGTGTGGGAACTGTAGGTTAGACATCTGCCGTGATGAGCTCCTGACAAAATGTTTGGGACTCTCGCAGCTCGCCTCGTACCTTCTACAGGGGCAGCAGGGATTGGTCAGGAACTTCCTGATACGACACTGTGACGTAAAGGGGCTCAATTCAGCCGTTTTACATGAGCGAGTAAAGCAGCTGCTCAGAGCGCAGGTTTCAGCAGGATTACTCGGGAATGCACGAATTAAGCCAAAAACCACTCTGGAGGTCTTTTAAATAAAGAAATAGCATCACAACATGGTTAAAAGCTCCAAAAAGTGGATTTTTCATGATCCAGGACCTTTAAAGCGCTATACAAGTGCACACCAATTACCATTTACCACAAGGGGGCACAAGCCACGCCCCCCAGATTTTTGTACTCACATTGGTTCAGGGCCTGACCACAATCCATCCTATGAAGTTTCAAACTGATGTGATCCAAATTTTGTAATTAACAGCAAAATGTTTTTTTTTTTGACATCCAACTTTGCAACGCATTCAAGACCACGCCCCCTGGTGAAAAGTCAATTTTTCTTAATTAAATGTTAGACCTGGTGCTTTATAAATAAATAAACTTGAAACCTACATGTTTTCTCTTATCTGACACAATTTTGAAATTGAGCAGATCAGGAATGCCAGAGAGACACCTCTACAACCAAAACATGACACTTCCGGGTAGCAGTAGGCGGGGCTAAAGTTCTCTTCCAAAATGACACTATAGCTTTTACCATGAACCAACCATGATCATCAGCATGCAATTTGGTGATGATCTTATCATTTTTGTGTGAGTTATTACAGTTTTTCTGTTTATGACTAGAAGTAAAACTTTGACGTTATGCCCCGCCGACACCGTAAATATTCTGTTGCATTCTTGAAGAATCTTTAATAAATTTTTAATAAATCCTTTATTGATCCTCTCAGGGAAATTACTTTCTGCATTTAACCCATCCTCATTGTGAGGTGAGGAGCAGAGGGCAGCCATTTTGTACGGCGCCGGGGGGGCGGTGGGCAGTGTTGGGGTTCAGTGTCTTGCCCAAGGACACTTCAACACGTAGCCTGCTGGCATCAGGGATCGAGCTCCAGTCTTCCAATCGGAGGGCAATGTCCCTCCCGCTGGGCTACGGCCGCCCACTATGATCCTGGTTTTGACAGATGTTTAGAATCATCATGTTGCAGCTGATGTTGATGGGACGGACAGGATGTTTACATGTGGATGTTTCTGTCAGGAATCACTTAGTTTCAGCCATGAGTTCATCAATATCTACAGATAGAACTGCATCAGAGAACCACAACAGCACATTTATACCATCACATCCTAAAGAGAACAAAAAGGATTTCTCTGTTCACGTCAGATTTCTGATTATTGGTGATAATTTGATAAACTCTGGAACTAAAACCTGAAGTCAGAATCAGAGTGGTGGATTATAAAGGTGGAGTGGTGAAAGGTTGATGCTTTTACAAACCACAGATTTCTGTAAAGTCTCATTCTAAAAGCAGCTGTTATCAGAGGAACTGAAGACTCACATTGTTCAGCTCTCATGTGTTTCAGCAGAATGTTTGTGGCCTTTTCCTGTTTGTGGAAGTGAAGCATGATCTGGACACCTGAACAGATTCTGAATTTTCTGCTTCATATGGGGCTTCAATCAGCAGCTGTGTCTCATCAGGACCATCTCATGTTTGTTTTAAACACTCACGCATCAGACTGTTAAGTTCGGCCTGTGACAGCGAGCTGAAGGCTTCGTTGCTGGGAGCGAAGAAGGTGAGCAGCCCCTGCTGATTGAGTAGCTCTGTCATACCTGCAGTCTGAATGGCTCCAACCAGCAGGCTGAAAGAAGGTCAAAGAAAACACCCTTAAACTCTTTAAACTCAACATCAAGTTGTTCATGTGCACAGAGGAGAAGAAGAAACAAGGAAACAGTTCCCTAAAGGACAGTCCTCTTAAATACATGTCAACTTTTGATCTTAATAATAAAGTTCTCTAAACATGTTTTTAAAAACACAGTTTTGTGCTGCTGCAGCTTCCTGCCTGTAGGGGCAGCAGTGCAGGTAACCCTGAATAAAGGTGCTCACCTGAAACGCTCGTCAGCCTTCAGGATGTCCATCACTGTCCCCATTGGTGGTGTGAGCACTTTGTCCACAGTGAACATGGAGGCATAGCGGCCTGTCTTATCATGAGCAGCGATGCAGGTGTTTTCGATACACAGGTTCTAAACAGGAAACACTTTCTGAGAAGGGTTCATTTGAAAAGACCTGCTGCGACGTCCTCATCAGCTGAATCTGATACAAACACATCTTCACCTGCTTGAGGCGGAGCCATCAGGACACTTAAAGCTAGTACATTTCTGTCTTAACGGCTGGTTCTGCTGCTCAGGATGGAGAATCATGTTGAAGATCCAACACAATTTATATTTATAAACATATTCACATTCAATAATATACATAATGCATATTTACATCTATATTGTTTGAAATAGAGGTAGGTTGAAGTATAAACTTATTAAGCCACACCTCCTTCCTTTCACCTTACATATATTCACCTTTACTCATAAGAGCAATCAAAACAAAAGAGAAACAATTAAAATGTAACATGACTCATCCACACAGGAAGAAACACATACCTGACCCACCAATAACACATAGTTTTTGTTTAAGTAAAAAAATCTGTCCCCGGTGAAGGAGTTCAAATCTCAAATGCTTGTTCACAAGAGAATGTAGAAGGGAGATCGATAGGTGGGTTGGAGCAGTGATCTAGATGTTGTGCTGGTCTGTTGTGGTGAAGAAAGAGAGAAGGTGAAGTTGTGTAATTATGTGTTCATGAGTTGTAGATAGTGACCTGGTCCAGAAAGGCAAAAGAAGATAGATAGATGGAAGACCAGGTTTTACTCATGAACATATGAACAGTGAGAATAAAAAGCAGCATTTTAATAATTGTTAGAATTCTGAGAGGTTCAGGGCTTGTAAAGTACCATAACCATGAATACTGTGACATCACATGAAGACCAAGGTTTCTGCACCATGTAGCAGGTGGACTCAACTAAATTATGGTGTGTTCACACCGGCCCAACCGTCAACGTCAGAAAAGTCAAGTTTACATGTAAAGTCTATGGTGGAGTCCGTCAGAGGAGCGTCAGAGTCTCTGCGTCGCTTTGTGAGCGTTAGCAGCATCAACTTTCATGAACGTTGCTTGACATTTACAAAGTGGCCGGTGTGAACGCACCATTAGACTGCACTGGACTGAAGAGCCTGTGAAGGTTTTCACAAAATTCACCCAATTCATCAGATTCACCCGATTCACCATGTTCACCAGATTCACCATGTTCACCAGATTCACCATGTTCACCAGATTCACTAGATTCACCCGATTCATCATGTTCACCAGGTTCACCAGGTTCACCCGATTCACCATGTTCACCAGATTCACCAGATTCACCATGTTCACCAGATTCACTAGATTCACCCGATTCACCAGGTTCACCCGATTCACCAGGTTCACCCGATTCACCATGTTCACCAGATTCACTAGATTCACCCGATTCACCAGGTTCACCCGATTCATCATGTTCACCAGGTTCACCCGATTCACCAGGTTCACCCGATTCACCATGTTCACCAGATTCACTAGATTCACCCGATTCATCATGTTCACCAGATTCACCAGATTCACCAGGTTCACCAGGTTCACCAGATTCACCAGATTCACCATGTTCACCAGATTCACCATGTTCACCAGATTCACTAGATTCACCCGATTCATCATGTTCACCAGGTTCACCAGGTTCACCCGGTTCACCATGTTCACCAGGTTCACCCGATTCACCATGTTCACCAGATTCACTAGATTCACCCGATTCACCAGGTTCACCCGATTCACCAGGTTCACCCGATTCACCATGTTCACCAGATTCACTAGATTCACCATGTTCACCAGATTCACCATGTTCACCAGATTCACTAGATTCACCCGATTCACCAGGTTCACCCGATTCACCAGGTTCACCCGATTTACCATGTTCACCAGAATCACTAGATTCACCCGATTCACCAGGTTCACCCGATTCACCATGTTCACCAGATACACTAGATTCACCCGATTCATCATGTTCACCAGGTTCACCAGATTCACCCGATTCACCATGTTCACCCGATTCACCCGATTTACCATGTTCACCAGATTCACTAGATTCACCCGATTCACCAGGTTCACCCGATTCACCAGGTTCACCCGATTCACCATGTTCACCAGATTCACTGGATTCACCCGATTCATCATGTTCACCAGGTTCACCAGATTCACCCGATTCACCATGTTCACCAGATTCACCATGTTCACCATGTTCACCATGTTCACCAGATTCACCCGATTCATCATGTTCACCAGGTTCACCCGATTCACCCGATTTACCATGTTCACCAGATTCACTAGATTCACCCGATTCACCAGGTTCACCCGATTCACCATGTTCACCAGATTCACCCGATTCACCAGGTTCACCCGATTCATCATGTTCACCAGGTTCACCCGATTCACCAGGTTCACCCGATTCACCATGTTCACCAGATTCACTAGATTCACCCGATTCATCATGTTCACCAGATTCACCCGATTCCCCATGTTCACCAGATTCACTAGATTCACCCGATTCATCATGTTCACCCGGTTCACCCGATTCACCATGTTCACCAGATTCACTAGATTCACCCGATTCATCATGTTCACCCGGTTCACCCGATTCACCATGTTCACCAGATTCACTAGATTCACCCGATTCATCATGTTCACCAGGTTCACCAGATTCACCAGATTCACCCGATTCACCATGTTCACCAGATTCACTAGATTCACCCGATTCATCATGTTCACCCGATTCACCATGTTCACCAGATTCACGAGATTCACCCGATTCATCATGTTCACCTGATTCACCATGTTCACCAGATTCACCTGATTCATCAGGTTCACCCAATTCACCAGGTTCATCAGATTCATCAGATTCACCCTATTCACCATGTTCACCAGATTCACTAGGTTCACCCTATTCACCAGGTTCACCAGGTTCACCAGATTCATCAGGTTCACCCGATTCACCAGGTNGATTCACTAGATTCACCCGATTCATCATGTTCACCCGATTCACCATGTTCACCAGATTCACGAGATTCACCCGATTCATCATGTTCACCTGATTCACCATGTTCACCAGATTCACCTGATTCATCAGGTTCACCCAATTCACCAGGTTCATCAGATTCATCAGATTCACCCTATTCACCATGTTCACCAGATTCACTAGGTTCACCCTATTCACCAGGTTCACCAGGTTCACCAGGTTCACCATGTTCACCAGATTCACCAGGTTCACCCTATTCATCAGGTTCACCAGGTTCACCAGATTCATCAGGTTCACCCGATTCACCAGGTTCACCCTATTCACCAGGTTCACCATGTTCACCAGATTCATCAGGTTCACCCGATTCACCAGGTTCACCCTATTCACCAGGTTCACCCTATTCATAAGGTTCACCCTATTCACCAGGTTCACCCTATTCATCAGGTTCACCCTATTCACCAGGTTCACCATGTTCACCATGTTCACCAGATTCACCCGATTCATCAGATTCACCCGATTCACCATGTTCACCCGATTCACCATGTTCACCAGATTCACCATGTTCACCAGATTCATCAGGTTCACCCTATTCACCAGGTTCACCAGATTCACCAGGTTCACCAGATTCACTAGATTCACCTGATTCACCATGTTCACCAGATTCACCCGGTCATTAGTAATCTACAGTACAAAAGAGGAACTTTTATGAAAATCCACACATTTCAGGACTAAAAGCCGAGATAAAAAGCGTTTTGTGTAAAGAGGTTTTTCAAGCATATCAGTGACTTTGATGTAAATATTTCATGTTTCAATGATTCGTGCAACATCTGGTCACTTACACATTGGAATTTTTTTTACTACAATTGAGGCTCGTGAAGGAGGAGCCACCATGCTCGTACTCGACCCACACTCTGTCGGTGGAGGACATATTTATTTGGATTACTGATCGTGGAAACCTACTGATTGGAACTGGCAGTCACCTGACGTATCGACAAATTTGGAAAAATAGGAACGTATGTAACCTTATCTGGCAGCACTCGGACTAACAAGCTCGGGGGTCTGGATCACATACTGATGTGGTTAGGATCTCACTGGAAAGATGGGTGTCATCTTGGAGAAGCTGCAGGTTCATGTGATTTGGTTCTATTTGGCTGTTTGGGATTCTCCACTAGAAGAAGTACCATAAGGACTAAAAAGACTGCTGAATTCTACAGTCTGCTCTAACTTGGTCTTATCTTGTTTTGGCTGGGCTGAAGGTCAACACTCCAAACTCCCCTGAGGAGAATGCAGATGGTTCACTCACACACCCCCCCGCCTCACTCCAAATGCTGTAGCTGGAGCAAAGACTCGCAAGGACAGGGGATTTCCTGATATAAACATCTGAGAGCGTTGCTCATCGACGGTGTTTACATTCTTGCAACACATTCATGTAATCATACATCACAGACACGCCCCTTCAATGACCTCACCGTGTGTGCGTGGTCCGTGCCCACTGAGGTGTTTTTTTTTTCAATCTCATGCAGTGCCACTAGTGGGCGCTGCACGAGAGGAATTTTTCCTACTGTGCTTTTCCTGTTTACTTTTATGTTCCAGTTGAGTGAACGCTGGCGCGTCTGGCTGCCGCTGCTCACTGGAAAACCTTCTGTGTTTTGTGTTTTATGTCTTGTAAAGCGACCTTGGTTGTCCCGAAAGGCGCTTAATAAATAAAATGTATTGTTATTATTATTATCTGAACTATGTTTTACTACTATGAAAGTAAAAAAACAACATTAAAAAATTACTTTATGGCACTGAATGAGGGTTCCCTAAATATCATGTTTAGAGCTGCAAACCCCCAAAAGTTTCAGCTGCATCTATCAGGTCTGAGAAATTGAAAATTAATGTTACATCAGAGGCAGCTCTTGAATAGCCTCAGTGATCCCAGACCTGATGGGGTTCTGACTCAGACCCAGTCTGACTCACTGACCTTGGAAACCATCTTGTGAAGACACAAATCACAGTTCTTACATTTCTGTAGACAAAAACTCGCAGTCGGAGGCCTCCCAGCGTTTCCAGCTCTTGACCATGATATAGCAACTTGGAGGACAGCTGCTCCTTTAGGATGTGATTGTTCATCAGCTTCCTCATGTCAGCAGTCATCATCCCACTCCCTGTTGGAAACGCAGACAGATCTCAGTGCAATGACATCCTGTTCCTTTTATCTCTGTGAGCTTTGAACCTGCAGGTGAGAGTTACGTTTAAAAGCGTCGTTCAGAGGAGCCAACATGGTCAGGGCTTCCGACCCGGTCAGGTGGGAGGAGAGACCAGCCTCAACAAACAACCGGGTTGCCATGGAAACCGATGAACCCTCAGCCAGCTCCAGAAGTGTTTTAGCTATAAATGCAGACAACAAGTTACTACATGGGTATTTATTGTGATAGTCTGTCACATCAGCTCTCATATGCACTGAAATGTATTTACTTGCTATCATTTCAGCATGGAGGCTTCCAGCTGCAGACGTCACCATGCCATGCCATACCATACCGTACCACACCACACCACACCACACGAATGGTAAATGTCCTGCACTTGCATAGCGCTTTTCTAATCATTCAGACCACTCAAAGCACTTTTACACTACAAGTTTTACAATCACCACATACATACATGCATACACGCATACATAAATACACGCACACATACATAGATACACATACCATACCATACCATACCATACCATACCATACCATACCATACCATACCATACCATATTTATTTATATAGCACTTTCTACACAACTTTACAGCTGACCAAAGCACATAACAGTAAAACAGAAATATAACACGAATCAAGAAGCTTAAACAAAAAAAAACAGATTTTTAAAACAGAGTTTTAAAGACCACCAAGGAGGACACCCGCCTGACTGTTAAGGGATGCTGGTTTCATAGTCTTGGGTCACTAACCGAAAAAACCTCCCCCCTGCAATCTGTACGAACTGTTAGCAATAGTTGATCAGATGACTGGAGTGTTCAGCAAGGTTGGTAGATGGAGAGCAAGTCAGACAGATGGAGGGTTAGGGGTGTTATTTCTTGGTGTGATTCAAGAATCTAGCATTTTGCATCAACTGGAGGTGCGCCAGGGTAGTTTTATTTACACCCATAAGAGTCTTGTAGGAGTAATCCAGTCTGGATGTAATAAAGCCGTGAATTACCACCTCAAGGTGCCTTCTACAAAGGATGGACTTTAATTTAGCAAGTAAGCAAAGTTGGAAAAAAACAAGATTTCAGTGTGACATTTACCTGGGCATCCAATATTAAGCAGGAGTCCTTTTTCACACCAAGATTTGTTCCAACAGACTTTTGATTTAAAGAAAGGACTGAGAGATCAGGAGGCTGAATTGGAGTATGACCAGCAGGTTGGAACATAATGAATTCTGTTTTAGCATCATTTAGATGTAGAAGATTAGCAGCAAGCCAACAACTGACGTCATGCAGACAATCAAGGAGAGGCTGAACGGATTTTTGAGGTTTTAGAGGTATATAAACCTGGCAGTCATCAGCATACAGGTCGTAGTTAATGGAATGTTTTCTAAAAATGGTGCTCAGAGGGAGGATGTACAGGGAGAAGAGCAGTGGACCCAGAATGGAACCCTGAGGGATTCCCAAGAGAGCAAATCAGTGCGGGATGAAGTCCCATCCACTAAGACACTCTGTGTCCTGTCAAGTAAATAGGATTTAAACCAGTCTAGGGCTGGACCAGTTAAGGCAAGGCTTCCCTCCAGGTATGCCAGGAGAAGGTTGTGGTCTAAAAGCAATTGAGGACATGTTAAAGGGAAGATTCAGTGCTATGCAAAAACTGAAGACCAGATTAAAAGACATCCAGGACCTTATGTTCTGCTAAATGGACCGATAGCTGGTCATACACCACCTTTTCAAGGACTTTAGACAGAAAGGGAAGCTTAGAAATGGGATGGAAGTTTGAAAGAACTGTGGTGTCAAGGCCAGGTTTCTTTAAAAGGGGCTGCACCACTGCAGGCTTGAAGGCACGAGGTACTACAGCACTAGATAAACTGGAGTTTATGATGTACAAGGGCTTATGACCCAAAAGAGGAGAAGACCTGTTTTAGGAGGCAGGGGGGAATAATGTCATCTGGAGAACCAGCATGTTTCATAGAGGAGACTAGAGTCTCCAGTGAGGAAAGAGAGATGGGCTTCAAGCCTGATTAAATGATTAGGTTGGTACAGATTGGGTGGACTGTAGAAGACAAGCCTTGATAGAGACCACTTTGGTAAGAAAGAAGTCCAGAAACTTATCAGGGAGATCCACTGAGATGGGTGGAGAAAGAGGCTCATTATTAGTCAGTGCAGCATCGATGACTTTATAAAGAACCCTTTGATTGGACTGATTTGCTTGAATGATGTTAGAGAAATAGTGATTTCTAGCATGGTTAACTGCTCATTGGTATTTGGACCAGGAACCCTTTAAGATTTCCAGCAAAACTGAGATGATGTTGTTGTTGAGATGTTGTTCCACTTGAGTGTGACAAATTTACTTAATGTTCTTCATGTTTGTTCCAGAAATCAACACTGCTCTTATTTTAAGGGACTATAAGTAAGCGTAACAACACAACAAATGCTCCAACAATGTCCTTGTCAGTAGAAAGAGCCCAGGCATTTTCTCCGCGGTTGCCTCTATATGCATGTAAAATCACTGTATTAGTTATTAACAGAGTTTATTCGGGTCGATTAGACACTGTGCTTTCTAGAGGCAGTCTAAAGCTGTCACGGTTCTGGGGTTTGGGTTTTTTCTTTCTGGTCTGTGAGGTTTTTCTCTGTAGTGTTTCACTGGTGGGATTGCTGCAGCTGCTGTGTGGTGTGTGCTGTCTCCACTAATCATCTCTGCAGGGTGTGACAGCTCTCATCAGTGGCTGCAGGTGTGGATCATTACCCAGCTCAGGAGAGCTGGGTATTTAAGCAGAGGAGCAAGAAGAGTCAGACGCCAGTTCGTTCCGATCATCCTGTGGTACAGAGCGACCAGAGATAGCACTGATCAGTTATTCCCTAAAGACGAGCTCTTTAACGCTTGATCTGTTTTTTCCTTTTCCCCCAGGAGCTTCACCCGGACCTGACGCCTTCCCGCAGATCCGTACCTCCTATCCTGGAGAGCAGCCGTTTCCACAGGCTCTCACGCCAAGTTTGGTTTCCCCGGACCTGCTCTCCGCCTGTCTCTCTCCCCGGTGCGCTGTCTGTCTCTGGTCTCCTCCGGATCCACACCTCCCCGGTCTGCACGCGGCTGTCACCCCTGCCACAGTCTTAGCTGTGGAGACAGCACCACGTCCCGGGCTTCCTCGCTTTCCCTCGACTCCTGGGGCTCCACCCCCGCTGCAGTGTCTTCGGATCCCACCTCACGCAACTACAGCTTCACCTCACAGTAAGTGTGGTTGCACTTTCCCCGCGCACTGCAGCGGGTCGTGTTGCTTGTGTTCTAACGAGTCTCCTCCCCCCAGGATCAAGTCTCTTCCCCGCCTCAGTTCCAGTCCTGTTTTCATCGAGCACATTACACTGTTTTGTTCTGTTGTCTCGTGCACCTTTTATAATAAATTCACTTCCCCTGATTTCTGTTTCCCCGTGTTTGTATGGAGTTGGGTCGCTCTTGGGGTTCGAACGAACACCCCCTGGTGGGAATCACGACAAAAGCGTAACGGCGTCATGCGCATTCACACTTAGACGTAGCGTTTATTATCTCTAGCAAACGCTGCAGAGCCAGAGGTAGCATTGGAAGATTCTACCAAGAACAAGAAGAGAGCTGCACACAGTGTACTGAGTGAGTCATCTTCTCAGAAAGAAAATCTTTGGTTGGGAGCTGATTGGTAACAGCAGTTACTCGTTTAGCTGCGCGGGTGGAGAAGAGTTTCTTCAGGAGCTGTTGGACGTTCATTTGATGCCTCGTTCTTCTCCTCACTGGCAACAATCTAACCAGATCCTGTCTTCTCTCGTGCATACATGAAGATAGTTTTCTCCAGTGTGTTTCATGTCCTGATTCCTTGTGCTCTCTTCAGGATTACACTCAATGCTTCTGTGTCTACTCAAGGCTCCCCCTCGAGGCTGTTTTAGGAATGTGGGATGAAATCGGAGAAACCTGGAGAAAACCCACACATGCACAGGGAGAACACGCAAACTCCATGCAGAAAAGTCCAAGCCCATATTTAAACCCAGAACCTTCTCACTGCAAGTTAACAGTGCTACCAACTGCGCCACCGTGCAGCCCGGCAGTAACATTGATGGCAGGTAACTACCTGAGTCTGGGATGAGCAGCTCATTGATATAGTGGATGACTCCATTTGTTCCCAGCTGATCCTTCTTGATGATGATGGCCTTGCCATTCAGAGTCATCTGGTCTCCATCACAGCCAACCTCCAACGAGGTGCCCTGCAGGGTCTCCATTGGGGTCCCTGACACAATTGATTCAGCGCACTGCAGGTGCTTCAGAATGTGGTAGTTCAGCAGGTCTGAAGGGATGGAAACAAGTGAATTTTGGCAGTTTTGTTGAACAAAAAGATCACCAGAAAAATGCTAAACAAGCAAATGATCACCTTTCAGTGCCACAGGATCTCCTAGAATCCTGTTCAGGGTCTCCTGAGGAATCTTCTGGAATGCTTTGTTGGTGGGAGCAAAGATTGTGTACTGACCTTCACTCTCCAACATGGTGTTCAGACCTACAGCAGCAAAGGCCGCCTGAAACAGAGAGACAGAAAGTTGGGAAAATGGCTAAACTGTCTGTCCAGGAGAAAAAACTCTGTTACATAGTTTATATCTATTTTTGCTATAAAACAACAATTAAACACAGACAGTTGAAAATTAATTAATTAAGCATTTGGATAGTTTGTTCACCCGCAGCTTCTCCAGGTCATCATCCACGTCAATGATGCTCTGTATGTTGTTTGAGATGGCAGTAATGACACGGTCAATAACATGCACAATGCCATTAGTGGCATGTTGGTCTGGTTTGATGAGTCGAGCACAGTTTACTGTGACAATCTGAGACACAAGAAGCAACTGAATCAATCACATTTGACAGGAACGAATACAGGTCAAAGGGCTGTTACTGAGTGTGTTACAGTGTGTGTTACTGAGTGTGTTACAGTGTGTGTTACAGTGTGTTACAGTGTGTTACAGTGTGTGTTACTGAGTGTGTTACTGAGTGTGTTACAGTGTGTGTTACTGAGTGTGTTACAGTGTGTTACAGTGTGTGTTACAGTGTGTTACAGTGTGTGTTACTGAGTGTGTTACAGTGTGTGTTACTGAGTGTGTTACAGTGTGTGTTACTGAGTGTGTTACAGTGTGTGTTACAGTGTGTTACAGTGTGTGTTACTGAGTGTGTTACAGTGTGTGTTACAGTGTGTTACAGTGGGCGTGTTACTGTGTGTGTTAGTGTGTGTGTTACTGTGTGTGTTACTGAGTGTGTTACTGTGTGTGTTACAGTGTGTTACTGTGTGTGTTACAGTGTGTTACAGTGTGTGTTACTGAGTGTGTTACAGTGTGTGTTACTGTGTGTGTTACAGTGTGTGTTACAGTGTGTGTTACAGTGTGTGTTACAGTGTGTGTTACAGTGTGTGTTACAGTGTGTGTTAGTGTGTGTGTTACAGTGTGTTACAGTGTGTGTTACAGTGTGTTACAGTGTGTGTTACAGTGTGTGTTACTGAGTGTGTTACAGTGTGTGTTACAGTGTGTGTTACTGAGTGTGTTACTGAGTGTGTTACAGTGTGTGTTACTGAGTGTGTTACAGTGTGTGTTACAGTGTGTTACAGTGTGTGTTACTGAGTGTGTTACAGTGTGTGTTACAGTGTGTGTTACTGAGTGTGTTACTGTGTGTGTTACAGTGTGTTACTGAGTGTGTTACAGTGTGTTACAGTGTGTATTACTGAGTGTGTTACAGTGTGTTTCTGAGTGTGTTACAGTGTGTGTTACTGTGTGTGTTACAGTGTGTTACAGTGTGTGTTACTGAGTGTGTTACAGTGTGTTACAGTGTGTTACAGTGTGTGTTACTGAGTGTGTTACTGAGTGTGTTACAGTGTGTGTTACTGAGTGTGTTACAGTGTGTGTTACTGTGTGTGTTACTGAGTGTGTTACTGTGTGTGTTACAGTGTGTTACTGAGTGTGTTACAGTGTGTTACAGTGTGTGTTACTGAGTGTGTTACAGTGTGTGTTACTGAGTGTGTTACAGTGTGTGTTACAGAGTGTGTTACAGTGTGTTACAGTGTGTGTTACAGTGTGTTACAGTGTGTGTTACTGTGTGTGTTACTGAGTGTGTTACTGTGTGTTACAGTGTGTGTTACTGAGTGTGTTACTGTGTGTTACTGAGTGTGTTACAGTGTGTTACAGTGTGTGTTACTGAGTGTGTGTTACTGTGTGTGTTACAGTGTGTGTTACTGTGTGTGTTACAGTGTGTGTTACAGTGTGTGTTACTGAGTGTGTTACAGTGTGTGTTACTGAGTGTGTTACAGTGTGTTACAGTGTGTGTTACTGAGTGTGTTACAGTGTGTGTTACTGAGTGTGTTACAGTGTGTGTTACTGCGTGTGTTACTGAGTGTGTTACTGTGTGTGTTACAGTGTGTTACTGAGTGTGTTACAGTGTGTTACAGTGTGTGTTACTGAGTGTGTTACAGTGTGTGTTACTGAGTGTGTTACAGTGTGTTACAGTGTGTGTTACTGAGTGTGTTACAGTGTGTGTTACTGAGTGTGTTACAGTGTGTGTTACAGAGTGTGTTACAGTGTGTGTTACTGTGTGTGTTACAGTGTGTGTTACTGTGTGTGTTACAGTGTGTGTTACAGTGTGTTACAGTGTGTGTTACTGAGTGTGTTACAGTGTGTGTTACTGAGTGTGTTACAGTGTGTGTTACTGAGTGTGTTACAGTGTGTGTTACTGTGTGTGTTACAGTGTGTTACTGAGTGTGTTACAGTGTGTTACAGTGTGTGTTACTGAGTGTGTTACAGTGTGTTACAGTGTGTGTTACTGAGTGTGTTACAGAGTGTGTTACTGTGTGTTACTGAGTGTGTTACAGTGTGTTACAGTGTGTGTTACTGAGTGTGTTACAGTGTGTGTTACTGAGTGTGTTACAGTGTGTGTTACAGAGTGTGTTACAGTGTGTGTTACTGTGTGTTTTGAGTGTGTTACAGTGTGTGTTAGTGAGTGTGTTACAGTGTGTGTTACTGCGTGTGTTACTGAGTGTGTTACTGTGTGTGTTACAGTGTGTTACTGAGTGTGTTACAGTGTGTTACAGTGTGTGTTACTGAGTGTGTTACAGTGTGTGTTACTGAGTGTGTTACAGTGTGTGTTACTGAGTGTGTTACAGTGTGTTACAGTGTGTATTACTGAGTGTGTTACAGTGTGTGTTACTGTGTGTGTTACTGAGTGTGTTACTGTGTGTTACTGAGTGTGTTACAGTGTGTTACAGTGTGTGTTACTGAGTGTGTTACAGTGTGTGTTACTGAGTGTGTTACAGTGTGTGTTACTGTGTGTGTTACTGTGTGTGTTACTGTGTGTGTTACAGTGTGTGTTACTGAGTGTGTTACAGTGTGTGTTACAGTGTGTTACAGTGTGTGTTACTGAGTGTGTTACAGTGTGTGTTACAGTGTGTTACAGTGTGTGTTACAGTGTGTTACAGTGTGTGTTACTGTGTGTGTTACTGAGTGTGTTACTGTGTGTTACTGAGTGTGTTACAGTGTGTTACAGTGTGTGTTACTGAGTGTGTTACAGTGTGTGTTACTGAGTGTGTTACAGTGTGTGTTACTGAGTGTGTTACAGTGTGTTACAGTGTGTGTTACTGAGTGTGTTACAGTGTGTTACAGTGTGTGTTACTGAGTGTGTTACAGTGTGTGTTACAGTGTGTTACAGTGTGTGTTACTGAGTGTGTTACTGAGTGTGTTACAGTGTGTGTTACTGAGTGTGTTACAGTGTGTGTTACTGAGTGTGTTACAGTGTGTTACAGTGTGTGTTACTGAGTGTGTTACAGTGTGTTACAGTGTGTGTTACTGAGTGTGTTACAGTGTGTGTTACTGAGTGTGTTACAGTGTGTGTTACAGTGTGTTACAGTGTGTGTTACTGAGTGTGTTACAGTGTGTGTTACTGAGTGTGTTACAGTGTGTGTTACTGAGTGTGTTACAGTGTGTTACAGTGTGTGTTACTGAGTGTGTTACAGTGTGTGTTACTGAGTGTGTTACAGTGTGTGTTACTGAGTGTGTTACAGTGTGTGTTACTGAGTGTGTTACAGTGTGTGTTACTGAGTGTGTTACAGTGTGTGTTACTGTGTGTGTTACAGTGTGTGTTACTGTGTGTGTTACAGTGTGTGTTACAGTGTGTGTTACTGAGTGTGTTACAGTGTGTGTTACTGAGTGTGTTACAGTGTGTGTTACTGAGTGTGTTACAGTGTGTGTTACTGAGTGTGTTACAGTGTGTGTTACAGTGTGTTACAGTGTGTTACAGTGTGTGTTACTGAGTGTGTTACTGAGTGTGTTACAGTGTGTGTTACTGAGTGTGTTACAGTGTGTGTTACAGTGTGTTACAGTGTGTGTTACAGTGTGTTACAGTGTGTGTTACTGTGTGTGTTACTGAGTGTGTTACTGTGTGTTACTGAGTGTGTTACAGTGTGTTACAGTGTGTGTTACTGAGTGTGTTACAGTGTGTGTTACTGTGTGTGTTACAGTGTGTGTTACAGTGTGTGTTACTGAGTGTGTTACAGTGTGTGTTACAGTGTGTTACAGTGTGTGTTACTGTGTGTGTTACTGAGTGTGTTACTGTGTGTTACTGAGTGTGTTACAGTGTGTTACAGTGTGTGTTACAGTGTGTGTTACTGAGTGTGTTACAGTGTGTGTTACAGTGTGTTACAGTGTGTTACAGTGTGTGTGTTACTGAGTGTGTTACTGTGTGTTACAGTGTGTGTTACTGAGTGTGTTACAGTGTGTGTTACTGAGTGTGTTACAGTGTGTGTTACAGTGTGTTACAGTGTGTGTTACTGAGTGTGTGTTACTGTGTGTGTTACAGTGTGTGTTACTGTGTGTGTTACTGTGTGTGTTACAGTGTGTGTTACAGTGTGTTACAGTGTGTGTTACTGAGTGTGTTACAGTGTGTGTTACTGAGTGTGTTACAGTGTGTGTTACTGAGTGTGTTACAGTGTGTGTTACAGTGTGTTACAGTGTGTTACAGTGTGTGTTACTGAGTGTGTTACAGTGTGTGTTACTGAGTGTGTTACAGTGTGTGTTACGGTGTGTGTTACAGTGTGTGTTACTGTGTGTTTCAGTGTGTGTTACAGTGTGTTACTGTGTGTGTTACTGTGTGTGTTACAGAGTGTGTTACTGCGTGTGTTACTGAGTGTGTTACTGTGTGTGTTACAGTGTGTTACTGAGTGTGTTACAGTGTGTTACAGTGTGTGTTACTGAGTGTGTTACAGTGTGTTACAGTGTGTGTTACTGAGTGTGTTACAGTGTGTGTTACTGAGTGTGTTACAGTGTGTGTTACTGCGTGTGTTACTGAGTGTGTTACTGTGTGTGTTACAGTGTGTTACTGAGTGTGTTACAGTGTGTTACAGTGTGTGTTACTGAGTGTGTTACAGTGTGTTACAGAGTGTGTTACTGAGTGTGTTACAGTGTGTGTTACTGAGTGTGTTACTGAGTGTGTTACAGTGTGTTACTGAGTGTGTTACAGTGTGTTACAGTGTGTGTTACTGAGTGTGTTACAGTGTGTGTTACTGAGTGTGTTACAGTGTGTGTTACAGTGTGTTACAGTGTGTGTTACTGAGTGTGTTACAGTGTGTTACAGTGTGTGTTACTGAGTGTGTTACAGTGTGTGTTACAGTGTGTTACAGTGTGTGTTACTGTGTGTGTTACTGAGTGTGTTACAGTGTGTGTTACTGAGTGTGTTACAGTGTGTTACAGTGTGTGTTACTGAGTGTGTGTTACTGAGTGTGTTACAGTGTGTGTTACTGAGTGTGTTACAGTGTGTGTTACAGAGTGTGTTACAGTGTGTGTTACTGTGTGTGTTACAGTGTGTTACAGTGTGTGTTACTGAGTGTGTTACAGTGTGTGTTACTGAGTGTGTTACAGTGTGTGTTACTGTGTGTGTTACTGTGTGTGTTACTGTGTGTTACAGTGTGTTACAGTGTGTGTTACTGAGTGTGTTACAGTGTGTTACAGTGTGTGTTACTGAGTGTGTTACAGTGTGTGTTACAGTGTGTTACAGTGTGTGTTACTGAGTGTGTTACAGTGTGTGTTACTGAGTGTGTTACAGTGTGTGTTACTGTGTGTGTTACTGAGTGTGTTACTGTGTGTGTTACAGTGTGTTACTGAGTGTGTTACAGTGTGTTACAGTGTGTGTTACTGAGTGTGTGTTACTGTGTGTGTTACTGAGTGTGTTACTGGGTGTGTTACAGTGTGTGTTACTGAGTGTGTTACAGTGTGTGTTACTGAGTGTGTTACAGTGTGTGTTACTGAGTGTGTTACAGTGTGTGTTACAGTGTGTTACAGTGTGTTACAGTGTGTGTTACTGAGTGTGTTACTGAGTGTGTTACAGTGTGTGTTACTGAGTGTGTTACAGTGTGTGTTACTGAGTGTGTTACAGTGTGTGTTACTGAGTGTGTTACAGTGTGTTACAGTGTGTGTTACTGAGTGTGTTACAGTGTGTTACAGTGTGTGTTACTGAGTGTGTTACAGTGTGTGTTACTGTGTGTGTTACAGTGTGTGTTACTGTGTGTGTTACAGTGTGTGTTACAGTGTGTGTTACTGAGTGTGTTACAGTGTGTTACAGTGTGTTACAGTGTGTGTTACTGAGTGTGTTACTGAGTGTGTTACAGTGTGTGTTACTGAGTGTGTTACAGTGTGTGTTACTGAGTGTGTTACAGTGTGTGTTACTGAGTGTGTTACAGTGTGTGTTACTGTGTGTGTTACTGAGTGTGTTACTGTGTGTGTTACAGTGTGTTACTGAGTGTGTTACAGTGTGTTACAGTGTGTGTTACAGAGTGTGTTACAGAGTGTGTTACTGTGTGTGTTACAGTGTGTGTTACTGAGTGTGTTACAGTGTGTGTTACTGAGTGTGTTACAGTGTGTGTTACTGAGTGTGTTACTGTGTGTGTTACTG
>SSNP01000307.1:262207-274707 GCA_006937955.1 Pachypanchax playfairii
CTGTGTGTGTTACAGTGTGTGTTACTGTGTGTGTTACAGTGTGTGTTACAGTGTGTGTTATTGAGTGTGTTACAGTGTGTGTTACAGAGTGTGTTACAGTGTGTGTTACAGTGTGTGTTACTGTGTGTGTTACAGTGTGTGTTACAGTGTGTGTTACTGAGTGTGTTACAGTGTGTGTTACTGTGTGTGTTACAGTGTGTGTTACAGTGTGTTACAGTGTGTGTGTTACTGAGTGTGTTACTGTGTGTTACAGTGTGTGTTAGTGTGTGTTACAGTGTGTGTTACAGTGTGTTACAGTGTGTGTTACTGTGTGTGTTACTGAGTGTGTTACTGTGTGTTACTGAGTGTGTTACAGTGTGTGTTACTGAGTGTGTTACAGTGTGTGTTACTGAGTGTGTTACAGTGTGTGTTACTGTGTGTGTTACTGAGTGTGTTACTGTGTGTTACTGAGTGTGTTACAGTGTGTTACAGTGTGTGTTACTGAGTGTGTTACAGTGTGTGTTACTGAGTGTGTTACAGTGTGTGTTACAGTGTGTTACAGTGTGTGTTACAGTGTGTTACAGTGTGTGTTACTGTGTGTGTTACTGAGTGTGTTACTGTGTGTTACTGTGTGTGTTATTGAGTGTGTTACAGTGTGTGTTATTGTGTGTGTTACAGTGTGTGTTACAGTGTGTTACAGTGTGTGTTACTGAGTGTGTTACAGTGTGTGTTACAGTGTGTGTTACAGTGTGTGTTACAGTGTGTTACGGTGTGTGTTACTGTGTGTGTTACTGAGTGTGTTACTGTGTGTTACTGAGTGTGTTACAGTGTGTTACAGTGTGTGTTACTGAGTGTGTTACAGTGTGTGTTACAGTGTGTTACAGTGTGTGTTACTGAGTGTGTTACAGTGTGTGTTACAGTGTGTTACAGTGTGTGTTACAGTGTGTTACAGTGTGTGTTACTGTGTGTGTTACTGTGTGTGTTACAGTGTGTGTTACTGTGTGTGTTACAGTGTGTGTTACTGTGTGTGTTACAGTGTGTGTTACAGTGTGTTACAGTGTGTGTGTTACTGAGTGTGTTACTGTGTGTGTTACTGAGTGTGTTACAGTGTGTGTTACTGAGTGTGTTACAGTGTGTGTTACTGAGTGTGTTACAGTGTGTGTTACAGTGTGTTACAGTGTGTGTTACAGTGTGTTACAGTGTGTGTTACTGTGTGTGTTACTGAGTGTGTTACTGTGTGTGTTACAGTGTGTTACTGAGTGTGTTACAGTGTGTTACAGTGTGTGTTACTGAGTGTGTTACAGTGTGTGTTACAGTGTGTTACAGTGTGTGTTACAGTGTGTTACAGTGTGTGTTACTGTGTGTGTTACTGAGTGTGTTACTGTGTGTTACTGAGTGTGTTACAGTGTGTGTTACTGAGTGTGTTACAGTGTGTGTTACTGAGTGTGTTACAGTGTGTTACTGTGTGTGTTACTGTGTGTGTTACAGTGTGTGTTACTGTGTGTGTTACAGTGTGTGTTACTGTGTGTGTTACAGTGTGTGTTACTGTGTGTGTTACAGTGTGTGTTACTGTGTGTGTTACTGAGTGTGTTACTGTGTGTGTTACAGTGTGTTACTGAGTGTGTTACAGTGTGTTACAGTGTGTGTTACTGAGTGTGTTACTGAGTGTGTTACAGTGTGTGTTACTGAGTGTGTTACAGTGTGTGTTACAGTGTGTTACAGTGTGTGTTACTGAGTGTGTTACAGTGTGTGTTACTGAGTGTGTTACAGTGTGTGTTACAGTGTGTTACAGTGTGTGTTACAGTGTGTTACAGTGTGTGTTACTGAGTGTGTTACTGAGTGTGTTACTGTGTGTTACTGAGTGTGTTACAGTGTGTTACAGTGTGTGTTACTGAGTGTGTTACTGTGTGTTACAGTGTGTGTTACTGAGTGTGTTACAGTGTGTGTTACTGAGTGTGTTACAGTGTGTTACAGTGTGTGTTACTGTGTGTGTTACAGTGTGTGTTACAGTGTGTGTTACTGAGTGTGTTACAGTGTGTTACAGTGTGTGTTACAGTGTGTGTGACAGTGTGTGTTTGTGTGTGTGTGAGTGTGTGTTAGTGTGTGTTTGTGTGTGTGTTATAGTGTGTTACAGTGTGTGTTACTGTGTGTGTTACTGTGTGTGTTAGTGTGTGTTTCTGAGTGTGTTACAGTGTGTGTTATTGAGTGTGTTACAGTGTGTGTTACTGAGTGTGTTACAGTGTGTGTTACAGTGTGTTACAGTGTGTGTTACTGTGTGTGTTACTGAGTGTGTTACTGTGTGTTACTGAGTGTGTTACAGTGTGTTACAGTGTGTGTTACTGAGTGTGTTACAGTGTGTGTTACTGAGTGTGTTACAGTGTGTGTTACTGAGTGTGTTACAGTGTGTGTTACTGAGTGTGTTACAGTGTGTGTTACTGTGTGTTACAGTGTGTGTTACAGTGTGTTACAGTGTGTGTTACTGTGTGTGTTACAGTGTGTGTTACAGTGTGTGTTACTGTGTGTGTTACAGTGTGTGTTACAGTGTGTGTTACAGTGTGTTACAGTGTGTGTTACAGTGTGTGTTACAGTGTGTGTTAGTGTGTGTGTTACAGTGTGTTACAGTGTGTGTTACAGTGTGTTACAGTGTGTGTTACTGAGTGTGTTACAGTGTGTGTTACAGTGTGTTACAGTGTGTGTTACAGTGTGTTACAGTGTGTGTTACTGTGTGTGTTTCTGAGTGTGTTACTGTGTGTGTTACTGTGTGTGTTACTGTGTGTGTTACTGTGTGTGTTACTGAGTGTGTTACAGTGTGTGTTACTGAGTGTGTTACAGTGTGTGTTACTGAGTGTGTTACAGTGTGTGTTACTGAGTGTGTTACAGTGTGTGTTACTGAGTGTGTTACAGTGTGTTACAGTGTGTGTTACTGAGTGTGTTACAGTGTGTTACAGTGTGTGTTACTGAGTGTGTTACAGTGTGTGTTACAGTGTGTTACAGTGTGTGTTACTGAGTGTGTTACAGTGTGTGTTACTGTGTGTGTTACAGTGTGTGTTACAGTGTGTGTTACAGTGTGTGTTACAGTGTGTGTTACAGTGTGTGTTACAGTGTGTGTTACAGTGTGTGTTACAGTGTGTGTTACAGTGTGTGTTAGTGTGTGTGTTACAGTGTGTTACAGTGTGTGTTACAGTGTGTTTCAGTGTGTGTTTCTGAGTGTGTTTCTGAGTGTGTTACAGTGTGTGTTACTGAGTGTGTTACAGTGTGTGTTACTGAGTGTGTTACAGTGTGTGTTACTGAGTGTGTTACAGTGTGTGTTACAGTGTGTTACAGTGTGTTACAGTGTGTGTGACTGAGTGTGTTACTGAGTGTGTTACAGTGTGTGTTACTGAGTGTGTTACAGTGTGTGTTACTGTGTGTGTTACAGTGTGTGTTACTGTGTGTGTTACAGTGTGTGTTACTGAGTGTGTTACAGTGTGTGTTACTGAGTGTGTTACAGTGTGTTACAGTGTGTGTTACTGAGTGTGTTACAGTGTGTGTTACTGAGTGTGTTACAGTGTGTGTTACTGAGTGTGTTACAGTGTGTGTTACAGTGTGTTACAGTGTGTGTTACTGAGTGTGTTACAGTGTGTGTTACAGTGTGTTACAGTGTGTGTTACTGAGTGTGTTACTGTGTGTGTTACAGTGTGTGTTACTGAGTGTGTTACAGTGTGTGTTACAGTGTGTTACAGTGTGTGTTACAGTGTGTTACTGTGTGTGTTACTGTGTGTGTTACAGTGTGTTACTGAGTGTGTTACAGTGTGTTACAGTGTGTGTTACTGAGTGTGTTACAGTGTGTTACAGTGTGTGTTACTGTGTGTGTTACTGTGTGTGTTACAGTGTGTGTTACTGTGTGTGTTACAGTGTGTGTTACAGTGTGTGTTACTGTGTGTGTTACAGTGTGTGTTACAGTGTGTTACAGTGTGTGTTACAGTGTGTTACAGTGTGTGTTACTGTGTGTGTTACTGAGTGTGTTATAGTGTGTGTTATTGAGTGTGTTACAGTGTGTTACAGTGTGTGTTACTGAGTGTGTTACAGTGTGTGTTACTGAGTGTGTTACAGTGTGTGTTACTGTGTGTGTTACTGTGTGTGTTACTGAGTGTGTTACAGTGTGTGTTACTGTGTGTGTTACAGTGTGTTTTAGTGTGTGTGTTACAGTGTGTTACAGTGTGTGTTACTGAGTGTGTTACAGTGTGTGTTACTGTGTGTGTTACTGTGTGTGTTACAGTGTGTTACTGAGTGTGTTACAGTGTGTTACAGTGTGTGTTACTGAGTGTGTTACAGTGTGTGTTACTGAGTGTGTTACAGTGTGTGTTACTGAGTGTGTTACAGTGTGTTACAGTGTGTGTTACAGTGTGTTACAGTGTGTGTTACTGTGTGTGTTACTGAGTGTGTTACTGTGTGTTACTGTGTGTGTTACTGAGTGTGTTACAGTGTGTGTTACTGAGTGTGTTACAGTGTGTGTTACTGTGTGTGTTACAGTGTGTGTTACTGTGTGTGTTACTGTGTGTGTTACAGTGTGTGTTACAGTGTGTGTTACTGAGTGTGTTACTGAGTGTGTTACAGTGTGTGTTACAGTGTGTTACAGTGTGTTACAGTGTGTGTTACTGAGTGTGTTACTGAGTGTGTTACTGTGTGTTACAGTGTGTTACAGTGTGTTACAGTGTGTGTTACAGTGTGTGTTACTGTGTGTGTTACAGTGTGTGTTACAGTGTGTGTTACTGTGTGTGTTACAGTGTGTGTTACTGTGTGTGTTACAGTGTGTGTTACTGTGTGTGTTACAGTGTGTGTTACAGTGTGTTACAGTGTGTGTTTCTGTGTGTGTTACAGTGTGTGTTACTGTGTGTTTTTGTGTGTGTTACTGTGTGTTTCAGTGTGTGTGTCAGTGTGTGTTACAGTGTGTGTTACAGTGTGTGTTACTGAGTGTGTTACTGTGTGTGTTACAGTGTGTGTTACTGTGTGTGTTACAGTGTGTGTTACTGAGTGTGTTACAGTGTGTGTTACAGTGTGTTACAGTGTGTGTTACAGTGTGTGTTACAGTGTGTGTTACTGTGTGTGTTACTGAGTGTGTTACTGTGTGTGTTACAGTGTGTTACTGAGTGTGTTACAGTGTGTTACAGTGTGTGTTACTGTGTGTGTTACTGAGTGTGTTACAGTGTGTGTTACTGAGTGTGTTACAGTGTGTGTTACTGAGTGTGTTACAGTGTGTTACAGTGTGTGTTACTGAGTGTGTTACAGTGTGTGTTACAGTGTGTTACAGTGTGTGTTACAGTGTGTTACAGTGTGTGTTAGTGTGTGTGTTACAGTGTGTGTTACTGTGTGTTACTGTGTGTGTTACTGTGTGTGTTACTGAGTGTGTTACAGTGTGTGTTACAGTGTGTGTTACAGTGTGTGTTACTGAGTGTGTTACTGTGTGTGTTACAGTGTGTGTTACTGTGTGTGTTACAGTGTGTGTTACAGTGTGTGTTACAGTGTGTGTTACAGTGTGTGTTACAGTGTGTGTTACAGTGTGTGTTACTGTGTGTGTTACTGTGTGTGTTACAGTGTGTGTTACTGTGTGTGTTACTGTGTGTGTTACTGTGTGTGTTACTGTGTGTGTTACAGTGTGTTACAGTGTGTTACTGTGTGTGTTACAGTGTGTGTTACAGTGTGTGTTACAGTGTGTGTCATACAATATGTCAGAACATGTTTAGTCACCCCGTTGCTGTAGTGGTGGATGTGGACGAGCGAGTCCTGGTACATGGATGTGAACGAGGATCCATGCTTTAGCTCCTGTGAGGTCAGACGGCGGTTCACCATGTGGTAATGAAGCGCGTTCAGCAGCTCTATGTTCACATTGCTCACTAGAGCATCAAGGATCTCCTGCAGCAGTGACACATTCAGCATAAACACTGCCATCATGTTGTCAACCTTGTGTGTCTTATTGAGTGTGTGTGAGTGTACTGACCGCCGGCAGGGCTGCCCAGGCCTCGTTGCTTGGGGCAAAGAAGGTGAAGCTTCCTGGACCTTCAATCTCCTCCTTCAGTTTGGCTCGTTCAGAGTACATTTGAGTTGTGGAGGCTCCTACCGTTCCCAGAGTGTTGTAGATGTTCACCAGAGGCAATGCTGCAAAAATAAACATATTGTAGCTGTGATTTAGCTTCATAACTGTCCGCTAGTGATGCTCCGATCAATCGGCCACCAATAATTATCGGCCGATCTTTGTGGAAAAGTGTGTGATCGGTGATCGCCAATCACACACTTTCATTACCGATCGAAAAGTACTGATCACCTATATCTCATACTTTGCAGCCAGCAGACGCTCTGTGTGCTGAGTAGTGTCCCCCCTCCTCCCTCCCTTCACGCTGCGCACCTGAGTAGTGTCCCCCCTCCTCCCTCCCTTCACGCTGCGCAGCTGAGTAGTGTCCCCCCTCCTCCCTCCCTTCACGCTGCGCACCTGAGTAGTGTCCCCCCTCCTCCCTCCCTTCACGCTGCGCACCTGAGTAGTGTCCCCCCTCCTCCCTCCCTTCACGCTGCGCACCTGAGTAGTGTCCCCCCTCCTCCCTTCCTTCACGCTGCGCACACACGTGGCTTGCCGTAAATAACAAACATGTCCACCACTTTTATGTGGTCTGTAAAGTTTGTATCCTGCAAAACATGCAACGAAAAAATACCTCGAGGATGAGACGAGACGAAAGGTTTCAACACAACAGATTTGATTCGACATTTAAAGAATAAACACCTGGTGAGTTTTCGAGGTTCACGGCAGAGAATGAAATGATGCAGCAACAGTCAGACGGCAGCTAACGCATATAGTAGTAATAGTTAATTTAAATACAACCTGCAACTGATATCAGGTTATTTTAACTGTTTTTAGTTAACATTTGACTAAATAGTTGCTGCATTGTGCTGCAAGGTTTTTGTATTTTGAAAAAGTAAAACCAGGCTTTTTTTCTAAATGATGGAGATTTTTATGGTTATTTTGTTCCAGATCATGTAGCCAGTAGCCCTCATCATAACTAAATGAAACATTTACAGCCAATCCACGTGATCGGTATCGGTGATGGGCAGCAAAAGTCCTGATCAGAGCATCCCTACTGTCCGCATAATTTAAACTATCATTTTACAATAAGTGTTAGACATCTTAATGCCAGAGGACACATGACTTACCAGCAGGACATCCTCTTTCACCAGAAATTCTCTCATAACCTGGACAGCACTCGTAGGTGATCATCCTGCAGTGGACACACATGAGGACACATGAGGACTCTTTTGTTCCTTCTGTGGATCCTCAGTTTCTCCTGCATCCACTGTAAATCCTTTTATTGGTTTACCGAGACTCCCTTAGCTCTCAGTCTTGTTCAGGTTAAGTCTTTTGAGTCTTCGCTACTAAAAATCCTTATGTCTATATAATGGAGCATCAGGAACTTGTTAGTTGTCTGTAAAATTTCTGCTTTAAGTTATAAAGTTCTGAGAACTTTCCAATATGTTGGGGTTAGGGTTAGATCAGGGTTCCAAGTCAGAAGACACAGCAGAAAGATTCCATGGAAGAGTGGGCAAAAGGGGATTCAGTAAAAACACTATGTTCACTATGATTCAAAGCAAACAAGCTGCTGGGAGCAAAAGCAGACAAGCAAACTTTATGATCTGCAACTATTTGTTGCCAGACGGTAGCTTAAACAAGGTGGAGACCAGGAAAGAGCCAAAAAGGTGCATGAAAATTAGCTTGATGATGACAGGAAACGGAATACCTAACCTGACTCATGACACCTCAACTAGCTTCTTTAAAGCAAGTAGGTAGAACCTCTTAGAACATCAATTAAAAACTCTTCAGACATCATGGCTCAGTTTAAAGATTTGTATACAACAGTCTAATGATGAGAGCACTGATGATGTCAATGAGGACCTCTAACTCTGGGATCAACCAGATCACCTGATCACCATCCTCCTGTAATGGAAACCAAAACACAAATTAAAGCTGCAAGCGGCGGCGCTCCGGCCTGCGTGGCCACCGCCTCCCCTGAGCGCAGCTTCTCCGTGCACCCGTTTCTTGAAACACCAGCAAAATTCTGCTCCAGTGGACCAAAGACAACTTTGTTCTATGATGGTTGACCTTCTGTGAAATGCAAGATCCCGTGTCACACAGCCATTTTGTAGAGTGTCACATGTAGAAAGCATGTGCCAGTTGTTGGAAAGACAGGCCAAAGCATTCAACAGTTGGAAGACTAATAGGGGAAGCTGTTCATTCCAGTAGGATAGACAGTGGGTTGGAGAACCTCCGTGTAGAACGTGAGTAGTTAAATCAATGTATCAAATTTCAGAAGAATAGCTCAAAACATTCAAAGGTGAGAGAAGTTTAACGATTCCTAGTGGACAAAAGCCCCTGTTTAGAAGGTTTGGTGTGTTTATTTATTATTATTGTGACTTTTGGGCCTGAGAACCTTAGGAACAAGCTGTGTAGTTAGTTATTTACTCTGGATGGCATTCATTTGTCCAAGTTCCTCCATTTTGTTAGCAAGAGATCTGACATTTGTCAATATGACTGATGGAAGTGAATGTTTACACTTCCTCTTTCTTTCTCTTCGCTTTGCTCCTGCTTTTCATCCACGACTTCTTCTTTTTAGCTCATCAGGGATCCAGAGTTTTAAGTTGAGGATTATTTGATCCTTAGAAATGTCCATTAACTGCTCTTTCCTGTAAACAAGTCTCTTGTTGCCATGGTTACACATCATAACAAGTGGCAAAAGAGTGACAAATCAAGCAAAAAAATGTAAAAAACACTCAATCAGCACAGTACCCGAAATGAGAATAGAAAGTATTTCAAAAATAATATTTCCAGAAGAAGGATATTACCCTCAATGCATTGCTGCGTGTGCGTTTTGATGGAAGAAGAAGAAGAAAGTGGAGAAATGGCTGAACCATCCGGACCAAAAAAACATTTTCACAAGTGTAGAATCTAAGTAATCAATATTTTATTTGCAAAGTGATTTAAATGTAAATATTTATAATAAAAATGATATACTCAGATTTTTAAAATGTGTAACTGATTAGGATATTTTTGATTTATTGATTTACATCTATTTCAACAGATCTTTGACCTACTGAGGGAAACAGTGGAAGACACTGAAGTCTAAGCAAAAATACAGAAGGGGGAGAAAAAGGCTGTTGGACTTACGCTTGCAAAAATCAGATTCATGAAAAGGGAGTAATTAACTTGGTGATTGTGGTCAAATATTATATAACTTTGTAGAAAAGTGACCAACTCCATTCCTTGAGAGCCACTATCCTACAAGTTTTAGATGTTCTCCTGCTTTAACACACCTGCTGCAGAAGAATGATTCGTTAACAAGCTTCTGCAGGACAGATTTGAATCAGGTGTGTTGAAACAGGAAAACATCTAAAATATGCAGGATAGTGGCCCTAAAGGCCTGAAGCTGACCACCATAGATACTGTTTATCAGATCATAACAGGGACTGACGAGGCTGGAGGCTGAAATCCTGATGGACAGCAGCAGCATATTTAGTCTTAGTTTAGTTTATTCATGCGTTTTTCACTGTTAACTAAAATGTAAATATTTCCTTTTAATCCATTATACTCACTGTATATCACTCAAATAATAATCTGTGTGGGATTATAATTCACTGACAACTAGGGATATTATGTTACATTTTCAAAGTTTTATCTTTAAAAAGTTTCAAATATTATCAGGATAATCAGCTGCAAATTCTATAAAGTTTCGGCAAATTTTAAACAGCAACTATCAACTTGTCTTTGAGTGTAACGCTCTTTTCCTGACCACTATCACCGTTATCACACAACGCCCGCTATGGAGGTCACATGACATCCGGCATGGAGTTGAGGTATGGCTGCTCCCAGCGGCCGCAGCTGGGTACTCTTGGATGGTTCAGCCATTTCTCCACTTTATTTTTCTTCTGTCAAAATTCATACGCAGCAATGCATTGTGGGAAATACCCTTCGCTGAAGTCTGCACTGATGCGGACTTCGGTGAAGTGCAGCTGAAGGGTGCAAAAGGCCAAGGGGACGCACTCGTGCATCTCATCAGGAACGTGCATTTAAAGTGTGCAAGGGCGAAAGTGCGGGTATTGGGACGGGGCCTTTGACTCAACGCAGGCAACCATCAGAGAAACATCAGCTCTATGAACACAGAGCTGAAAACCATTTACTGACCCACATGACTGAACAACTGCAAACATCAACATGTTGGCTGTTTTTATACAAACATTAACGTTCTAGTGGTTTCAGCCCTTTTATGTCTTTTAATGTTGATTCTGAGGGTGTTTTACGCGTGGCGGTTGGCTTGAGGGGAGGGGGGTGAAAAAAGGGACCAGTTCTATAGCAGTGTGTGTATATGGGGGGGGGTTGACATATGTGGGGTTATTTATGTTTTTATCTTGATTTGCACCTTTGCACAAAAGGCGCTTCATAAATAAAGTTTGATTGATTGATTGATTGATTGATTGATTGATTGATTGATTGATTGATTGATTGATTGGTTGATTGGTTGATTGATTGATTGATCGATACTTTTTCCATGACTGAGTAACCGTTTTTATCTGAAACTGATTTTATTCATATTGACCTTCTGCTTCTTTTATTCACCTAAATTATAAATGCGGTGTTCTCCGTACACAGAGTTCAGAATTCGGTCCTGAACTGGTTTCTGCTGGATTCCAGGCTTCTCCAGCTGCAGCTCGTTTGATCCAATGACCCTTACATCTGTCTGGAGGGTGAACGAGGAGAAACTCCCACAGCTCTGCGTCACCAGATGGAGATCAGCTACCAGCTCACACTGGACTGATTAACAGACCAGATGGAAACTCCACTTCTGTTTGTTCTCCATATAAACAAAGATGCCCACCATGGATTTCTGACTAAACAAAAAGGGAAAGAGTGCAATAATTCATCCGGCAGGTTGAGACACTCAAAGGAAATGTTCCAGAAAAATCCAGATGACAATTCTGGCTGTGACTTGAGTCAGGAGTTCTAGCCTTCAGAAGATCCCTGATGGGTGATCCCAGCATAAAGACAAGTGAAACATAAACAGAGACTGAAAACACAAAATCTTCTGCAACATGTCAGCCAGAGAGAAGGACACGGCATGGAAATCTCTGAAACATTACTGCAACCAGACACTGCAGAAGTTCTGATCCAACAGAATTTTGAGGGAATTTTCCTTCATCTATTGAAAACAAACGTAAAACGCTCCAAAAATTGTCAAAAGGTTAATCTGTCAACGTATTTTCACCCATTGACGCTGTTTTAATTTTTATTTGGTCACAAGACACTGATTTATCACAGATTGATTAAACTTCAAAATAGCTGCCACGTGTTACCATGGCAACGCCATTCGCCATCAGACCCACCAGGTGAGCTCACAGCAGAAAATGTGGCCACATGTGATACATCAAATCAACAGCTTTGTCAGGAAGTGAACTAGCATGTGTACCTCAAACTTTGGGTTACCACGGCAACCTAACCCACACACCTATTTCAAACTCTGAAATCATCATCACCCTCATCACACTCCCATTTGACTCTTTCGATCTTTTCATCACATTTATAACACGTGTCAGGAGGAGCCGGGGTTGGGGTCTGAATTTTTGTTTGTTTGTTTTTTTTTTTGGGGGGGGGGGTCCTACTTTTAGTTTCTCCCAAACTCTCTCTCCTCTGGATGTTTTGTTTCACCAGGAGGCAGGCATCAGGCTGATTAGTCATGGACCTGAGATCTACTGCAATCATAAACCTAAGGGTCCTCCAGAGAGCAGGTTATGTGACATAACCGGATAAGTTTGAGGGTAAGTTTGTAGATAACCTGAATTTTCGGTTCCAAAAACGAAGGTATCTTTCAAGGTATGCTAGTAACCATAGCAACTAAGTCTCTGAACATAACCTGGTCGGGAGCAGATTATGTTCCAGGTAAGTTTGATCCAGAGAGGGTTTTAGCATGACGTGTCTGTTTGATGACGATCCTGCAGCGTTTAGACATAAAAAGGAGTAATCTAATTACAATGTCCAATATTACAACACCGTTATCATTAATGAATGTAAAATACAGTGTGTTAATATAAATCTATAAAACAAACTACCTGGCTAGATACACAGACACATGGTTATATTGAGCCTGGGTTGATTAGATAACAAGTTGGATACTGTGGTCTAGTGGGAGTGTACTCGCCTCTCATCTAGAGGATTGTGGTTCGATCCCTGATGCTGACAGATCACTTGTTGAAGAAGAATCAGTTTTATCACCAAGTTTTATTTGAATAATTGAAGGAATTAGTTTTTTTAGTAACGCAGTTCAATGTTCTTGTGTTTCATCTTGACAGAAGTTCTTCTGGTTCCAGACAGATTAAATCTGAGTAAATATGTCTAAATCAATTTACAATATTATTGTACCTTTAACACATTGGTAGCAAAAGAAAGTTTAAAAATACAAAAACACATTTTAGATTAGACATCCAGCACCCCACAACCCATGGTAGAAATAAAG
>SSNP01000307.1:279707-282006 GCA_006937955.1 Pachypanchax playfairii
CATCTTTACTCTGAGACAGGTTTCTGGGCTCAGGTTAGAGTTTTTGTTTCAGGAACCACATGCTGTCTTCATAAAGATGGAGCTGCTATGTGTTTGGAAATTGCTGCAGGAAAATATTTCAAGTTTAAGAAGTGAATTAAGGCGAGTTTACTGGGACTCAAATTACAGCATAAACTGAAAACAGAGATAATTATGTCACCATGAAAGTTCATGTAAAACCCTACACTCCTTTGAAAAAAAACAAACAAAAAAAAAAAAAAAAAATGGGGCTGACGGGAGCGTTACAGCCAACTTATATACTTATTTACTTTGAACTTACTTCAGGTCATTCAAAGGATTTCCTAATCTGTCCAAGTGACCGGCATGTAGTCCTTCAGTCCTATAATGGAGGGTTTGTTAGATAACGAGATGATGGTGAAGCGTTTGGAGCAGGAAGGATTTGTTGAAAATAAGAATGAAGACTGGACCATGTTGGTCTCTTCAGGTTCTCAGGCAGGGGGACAGACACCAGCTGGACCTGGTGCTTACCTGTCTCTCTGTATTGGAAGAGCTGACTCACATCCTTCTTGTGTATTCTGAGTGGGAGACAAGTTCATGGGGAGGAGGGTGGGGGTTGTTGTTGTGGGTGATGGGTGAGACATTTTCTATCTCAAACCTACCGTAAAGGTGTTGAAGTCATCAACCATCTACATGTACAGTGGGGCAAAAAAGTATTTAGTCAGCCACCAATTGTGTAAGTTCTCCCACTTAAAAAGATCAGAGAGGCCTGTAATTTTCATCATAGGTATACCTCAACTATGAGAGACAAAATGAGGAAAAAAAATCCAGAAAATCACATTGTCTGATTTTTAAAGAATTTATTTGCAAATTATGGTGGAAAATAAGTATTTGGTCACCTACAAACAAGTAAGATTTCTGGCTTTCACAGACCTGTAACTTCTTTAAGAGGCTCCTCGGTCCTCCACTCGTTACCTGTATTAATGGCACCTGTGTGAACTCGTTATCAGTATAAAAGACACCTGTCCACAACCTCAAACAGTCACGCTCCAAACTCCACTATGGCCAAGACCAAAGAGCTGTCAAAGGACACCAGAAACAAAATTGTAGACCTTCACCAGGCTGGGAAGACTGAATCTGCAATAGGTAAGCAGCTTGGTGTGAAGAAATCAACTGTGGGAGCAATTATTAGAAAATGGAAGACATACAAGACCACTGATAATCTCCCTCGATCTGGGGCTCCACGCAAGATCTCACCCCGTGGGGTCAAAATGATCACAAGAACGGTGAGCAAAAATCCCAGAACCACACGGAGGGACCTAGTGAATGACCTGCAGAGAGCTGGGACCAAAGTAACAAAGGCTACCATCAGTAACACACTACGCCGCCAGGGACTCAAATCCTGCAGTGCCAGACGTGTCCCCCTGCTGAAGCCAGGACACGTCCAGGCCCGTCTGCGGTTTGCTAGAGAGCATTTGGATGATCCAGAAGAGGATTGGGAGAACATCATATGGTCAGATGAAACCAAAATAGAACTTTTTGGTAGAAACTCAACTTGTCGTGTTTGGAGGGGAAAGAATGCTGAGTTGGATCCAAAGAACACCATACCTACTGTAAAGCATGGGGGTGGAAACATCATGCTTTGGGGCTGTTTTTCTGCAAGGGGACCAGGACGACTGATCCGTGTAAAGGAAAGAATGAATGGGGCCATGTATCGTAAGATTTTGAGTGAAAACCTCCTTCCATCAGCAAGGGCATTGAAAATGAGACGTGGCTGGGTCTTTCAGCATGACAATGATCCCAAACACACCGCCCGGGCAACGAAGGAGTGGCTTCGTAAGAAGCATTTCAAGGTCCTGGAGTGGCCTAGCCAGTCTCCAGATCTCAACCCCATAGAAAATCTCTGGAGGGAGTTGAAAGTCCGTGTTGCCCAGCGTCAGCCCCAAAACATCACTGCTCTAGAGGAGATCTGCATGGAGGAATGGGCCAAAATACCAGCAACAGTGTGTGAAAACCTTGTGAAGACTTACAGAAAACGTTTGACCTCTGTCATTGCCAACAAAGGCTATATAACAAAGTATTGAGATTAACTTTTGTTATTGACCAAATACTTATTTTCCACCATAATTTGCAAATAAATTCTTTAAAAATCAGACAATGTGATTTTCTGGATTTTTTTTCCTCATTTTGTCTCTCATAGTTGAGGTATACCTATGATGAAAATTACAGGCCTCTCTGATCTTTTTAAGTGGGAGAACTTACACAATTGGTGGCTGACTAAATACTTTTTTGCCCCACTGTA
>SSNP01000307.1:282537-338708 GCA_006937955.1 Pachypanchax playfairii
ACGATCAATATATCTATAATGAGTGGATAACTAATACACGATCAATATATCTATAATGAGTGGATAACTAATACACGATCAATATATCTATAATGAGTGGATAACTAATACACGATCAATATATCTATAATGAGTGGATAACTAATACACGATCAATATATCTATAATGAGTGGATAACTAATACACGATCAATATATCTATAATGAGTGGATAACTAATACACGATCAATATATCTATAATGAGTGGATAATTAATACACGATCAATATATCTATAATGAATGGATAATTAATACACGATCAATATATCTATAATGAGTGGATAATTAATACACGATCAATATATCTATAATGAGTGGATAACTAATACACGATCAATATATCTATAATGAGTGGATAACTAATACACGATCAATATATCTATAATGAGTGGATAATTAATACACGATCAATATATCTATAATGAATGGATAACTAATACACGATCAATATATCTATAATGAGTGGATAATTAATACACGATCAATATATCTATAATGAATGGATAATTAATACACGATCAATATATTAATGAGTGGATAACTAATACACGATCAATATATCTATAATGAGTGGATAATTAATACACGATCAATATATCTATAATGAGTGGATAACTAATACACGATCAATATATCTATAATGAGTGGATAATTAATACACGATCAATATATCTATAATGAGTGGATAATTAATACACGATCAATATATCTATAATGAATGGATAACTAATACACGATCAATATATCTATAATGAGTGGATAATTAATACACGATCAATATATCTATAATGAATGGATAACTAATACACGATCAATATATCTATAATGAATGGATATGTGTCTGCAGAGAGACCACTGAGGATCAGAACCTACTCCTTGTTTTAGAGAAGGCCATTCTTGACTTCCTTTAAACATTCAAAAATCCAAAATTCTTAAATTAGATTGAAGTCATCTTTCAGTCGAGTCTGGACCAAAACCATCTGCTTTTAACTGAATATGGTTTCAACAAGTAAGATCAAAGTCCTAATCAGCTGCTAAAAGTCCAGAGCAGAAAGGAAACTGTCCAGAGGTGCAAAGAACAGAACATGTTTAATGTATCAGTTAGACTCACGTGGGTTTCCCACAGATTTTTCGTTGGTACCACTGTTTGCAACTGGTGAAATATTTCTTGTCGGTTCCTTTAATCTGCTGCATGGCACAGACATTGGGTCTGAAAGAAATGTAAAAGATGATGCAGTCAGAGAGAAACACGACCATGGACCAGAAAACATCTCAGGTACCACCTTAACAGACCCTAACCCTACAAGATGCTGACTGACCACAAACAAACAAGCTATGATGTCTACTGTCAGGCAACAGCTTTCATTCCACCTTAAATTAACACTTCCATACTGTCAGGCAACAGCTTTCATTCCACCTTAAATTAACACTTCCATACTGTCAGGCAACAGCTTTCATTCTACCTTAAATTAACACTAACATTTCTATCCTGACAGGCTAATACTTTCATTCCACCTTAAATCAATATCTAATTTTATTGTTACTACTCTGATGAGCAGTCCTAACGCTAGTACTTACCGAGTACTCAACTTAATCTGAAGTACTTTCAAGTACTTCGTTATTGCAGAAGAAATTACTTTAACTGTAGTAACTGACGGGTTTCATCGATGGATACTTGTACTTCAGTAGTACTTTTAGTGTTTTTACTGTATGAGATAATCGATTGGCCAGACGACACGAACCAGCTCTGTTCGGCTAACTCCGGGTTTGGTTCGGTCAGACACTCACCCCTGCTGCCGGCCTCGGACCCGGCTGTGCTGCAGAACTGCCTGGTACGGAGACCGGACCGCGTACACGCTCAGAATCAGGGACAGAACCGGAACCAGTCCAGACAGCCTCATCTTCACCGAAAACACGAGCTTTCTACTGCTGCTCGATCTTCTTTCTCTTCTTGTTCTCCTCTGCGTGTCCCTGCAGACTCAGAGGAGGAGGAGGAGCGACCCCCCCATCCCCCCACCCCAAAGACAGAGACAGGAAACTGGAGTCTGGTTTTTAACGAGTTTAGTGATTAGACTTGAGATTTGGTGACGATCTTAGTTCATCAGGTCTCTGACTGTTTGAGACTTGAACATAAACTCAGTGTGTTTGTTTCCTGGTAATAAAGTTTGTTTATTTCCCTTAAATGGAGCCACATTTGGAAAATGTGTGAGTTCAGCAGCACACCTTAGTTTCTGGATTGTTCCCATAAAAACTTCCCAAATCTTCCTGCTGATGCCAAACAGATTATTCTGCTATTGACTCATGTTTGGAGTTTATCTATTTAACACTTACAGACAGAAGCATCAGCAGCTGGAAATAAAACCATAAACAACTACAGCAACCTGATCCCACCTCCTCATGCTGGTCACTAGCCTGGCTCCACCTCCTCATGCTGGTAACTAGCCTGGCTCCGCCTCCTCATGCTGGTAACTAGCCTGGCTCCACCTCCTCATGCTGGTCCCTAGCCTGGCCCCACCTCCTCATGCTGGTAACTAGCCTGGCTCCACCTCCTCATGCTGGTCACTAGCCTGGCTCCACCTCCTCATGCTGGTCACTAGCCTGGCTCCACCTCCTCATGCTGGTCACTAGCCTGGCTCCACCTCCTCATGCTGGTCCCTAGCCTGGCCCCACCTCCTCATGCTGGTAACTAGCCTGGCTCCACCTCCTCATGCTGGTCAATAGCCTGGCCCCACCTCCTCATGCTGGTAACTAGCCTGGCTCCACCTCCTCATGCTGGTCACTAGCCTGGCTCCACCTCCTCATGCTATCACTAGCTTGGCTCCACCTCCTCATGCTGGTCACTAGCCTGGCCCCGCCTCCTCATGCTGATCACTAGCCTGGCCCCGCCTTTCAAAATGGCGGCCTACTTTGGCCACTTTATATAATGGGATGTCCCCTCTAATATAAAGTCATTGGTTTGAACTCTTTCAGGAGTCAGAAAATGATCTGAACTCTGTATCCGTCAGCTGGCCTGCCGGGTGTCCAACTCAAATCCAGCTGTGAAAGCAGAGTTTGCTCCCACCACTATTGCCTGCTGGGTAAAAACAAACATAGCAGGCTGTAGACATGGTTTAAATGAACCATTAAACCCAGCATCTGGAAAACATCTGAATTCTTTAAGAAAGGAAGAAGAAATGTTGGACAAAAGTCTTTATGGACAAAGATACAGGAAAATCTGAACTTGTGTTTGTTGACCTGCATGAAGATGTTTCATGTCTCGTTTCTATCTTCATTTATCTTGATTTAGGTGAATGTAATTAATTAGAATCTGGTGAGTTTGACCCACCTAGTCCAGGACTGTCTCCTCTGAGTCTTTCATCTATAGTTCAGAGGACAATGACGAAGATGCTCATTCAAAGGTTTTAATAATGCAGTGTTCCATTTTCAACAGTTTTCCATCCGTCTGTCTGTCTGGATGACCGAGTTTCTCACTCTGTCTCTAAGCAAGAGTCCAGAGACTCTGCAGAGAAAACGCTTGTATCCACGATCTCGTTCTTTCGGTCACTACTTAAAGCTCGTGGCCATAGGTGAGAGTAGGAACGTAGATCGACTGGTGAATTGAGAGCTTTGTTTTTTGGCCCAGCTCCTTCTTCACCAAGACAGACTGGTGCAGTGTACAAAGTATAAATTATTATTATTATCAGATCTTTCTTAATGATCCTGTCAATTTGATCCACTCCTTCAGCAGCAGATTAATCTCAGAGTGACCTCTAACTCCAGTGTCCAGACTGAACACAGACAAGTGAACCACAAGCTGAACTGCATCTGATGCAGGACATACACTCACTGGCCACTTTATTAGGTACACCATGCTAGTAACGGGTTGGACCCCCTTTTGCCTTCAGAACTGCCTCAATTCTTCGTGGCATAGATTCAACAAGGTGCTGGAAGCATTCCTCAGAGAGTTTGGTCCATATTGACATGATGGCATCACACAGTTGGCACAGATTTGTCGGCTGCACATCCATGATGCGAATCTCCCGTTCCACCACATCCCAAAGATGCTCTATTGGATTGAGATCTGGTGACTGTGGAGGCCATTTGAGTACAGTGAACTCATTGTCATGTTCAAGAAACCAGTCCGAGATGATTCCAGCTTTATGACATGGCGCATTATCCTGCTGAAAGTAGCCATCAGAAGTTGGGTACATTGTGGTCATAAAGGGATGGACATGGTCAGCAACAATACTCAGGTAGGCTGTGGCGTTGTAACGATGCTCAATTGGTACCAAGGGGCCCAAAGAGTGCCAAGAAAATATTCCCCACACCATTACACCACCACCACCAGCCTGAACCGTTGATACAAGGCAGGATGGATCCATGCTTTCATGTTGTTGACGCCAAATTCTGACCCTACCATCCGAATGTCGCAGCAGAAATCGAGACTCATCAGACCAGGCAACGTTTTTCCAATCTTCTATTGTCCAATTTCGATGAGCTTGTGCAAATTGTAGCCTCAGTTTCCTGTTCTTAGCTGAAAGGAGTGGCACCCGGCGTGGTCTTCTGCTGCTGTAGCCCATCTGCCTCAAAGTTGGACGTACTGTGCGTTCAGAGATGCTCTTCTGCCTACCTTGGTTGTAACGAGTGGTTATTTGAGTCACTGTTGCCTTTCTATCAGCTCGAACCAGTCTGGCCATTCTCCTCTGACCTCTGGCATCAACAAGGCATTTCCGCCCACAGAACTGCCGCTCACTGGATATTTTTTCTTTTTCGGACCATTCTCTGTAAACCCTAGAAATGGTTGTGCGTGAAAATCCCAGTAGATCAGCAGTTTCTGAAATACTCAGACCAGCCATTCTGGCACCAACAACCATGCCACGTTCAAAGACACTCAAATCACCTTTCTTCCCCATACTGATGCTCGGTTTGAACTGCAGGAGATTGTCTTGACCATGTGTACATGCCTAAATGCACTGAGTTGCCGCCATGTGATTGGCTGATTAGACATTAAGTGTTAACAAGCAGTTGGACAGGTGTACCTAATAAAGTGGCCAGTGAGTGTAGATCTGTTCCAAGTTCCCCAAACAGACACCAGCAGGAAGAAGAATCAACATGAAGTTAAAACCTGGCTGGCTCTTTCTGGTTCTATGTGAAACATGTGGGCTTTTCCTTTAACGTTTCAGATTTCTGGAAGTCTTAGAGATCAAAGATCAAGTGAGAGAAGAAAAAAAGCAGCTTTCATAAAACACAAAGTGGTTTCTGTGGTCAGGACTCCCCCTGTTGGCTGCAAGAGCAGAGGATCTTCATTCTTTTGTTTTATTAAATATCAAAACTCTGAGAGACAGAAAATTAATTATTTAAATTAGAATTTCTCATTTGCTAACGTAAAAAGAAAAACGTCTTGAGAGCGAGACGTGCAAACATTAACTGATATCTGGGTAAATCTCTGGTATTTGCTTGTCTTCCAGTACAACCTGGTTCTGGTTCTGCTGGAGGTTTCTTCCTGTCCTCCCCGACCAAAACCGTTAGTGGAGCGCCCTCTTGGGGTCAAACACTGCACTTTAATTTGAATCAGCCATTTCTATTGGCTGAAACCTTATTTTCTCTAAAAGTCATGTCAGAATTCTGCTGCTATGGAGTATAAAAGAACTCGGTCTCGGCCACACCTCCGCTCAGTAGTGAGTGAGTTTGAACAGGAAGTGTATACAGCTGTTATCAGAGTTCATTTTAGTGTTTGTGATTGTGTGAAAACATGTTTTTAGCACATTACTGAAGGGTTTTCTCTTCATGCTGAGATACTTTGATTTATTCCGTGGACACCTCTCTGAAACATGCTTTTTGTTGTGGACGATGACGTGCAGCAGTCAACAACAATATACAAAGAAGAGACGGGCCTCATTCTCTGCTGCTTAAGCAGCTGCAGTACAGACCAGTTGCTTGAAATGGTAGTGCGGTCGCGCGCAGCTGCACCTGTTTGCAGAGTCACACGACATTACTGGAGCTAATAGCGTTGGCTAATAACAATATACCACTAAGAGAACAGTCTCATTCTATCCCGCCAAGCTGCTGCAGGGTAAACTACCAACTCAAAACAGATCAGAGCTGCTCGTCTCGTCTACATATTCCTCCATTTCACCTGTCCCTCTCTAGCACATGTGTCAGTCAGAGGGACCTGTCAATCACACCTAGCCTGCCACTCCCTCTAGTCCGCCAACCATGCCCCTTATTTCATGCATCTTTTAAATTTCAGACTGTATCCAGGGGTGGGGTGGGGGGGTGTTCCTGTAAAGACCCACTCTGATGAAATTTGTGTTTTCCATGTTGTTTACATGTCCTTGTGGCATTTTTCTAATGCTAGAGGATGTATCTTAAGAAAATTGAGCTCAAAATTGCATTTCTGAGTATTTTTGTTTTCAAACCACTGTGACTCAGTAGCAGACAAAAATGTGTCTAAAAAAGACTGGATTTGTGATATAGAAAAGCCACTGGGCAAAGCCACAAGCTCCTGCTCCAAGCTACCTGTAAACATACATGTCAACTCTCCCGATTTTCCCAGGAGACTCCCAGATTTCAGTGCCCCTCAAGAAAATCTTCCGGAGTCAACTTTCTCCCGATTTCTGACACTTTACGCTGTGTGTTGTTTCCGACTATCTATTTATAGTGATAACACCTGAAGGACCGTCTTACAAGCACAGATTACATGCTGCAAATGGTCCCGCCACGCTGCAACGCGACTATCAAACCCCCGCTTTAATACTACTACGATCACGCAACCCCCCCCCCTCCCTCCCACTTCGATACTACCGGTGCCTTCACTGACAATGCACCTTTGATGGTGTTTCAGATCGATGAGGAGCATCAGACTCAGATCGAGCTGGAAATCAGCCTCATAACCAGCTGGAAAGACACTCAGGTTTGTGGAACATACAGCAAATATGATCAGGTCTGATGGTCCAATCAGGTCAACACGATCTGGAACAGGTTTAACTTCAAGTTTATTTATTTATAAAGTTCCAGTTTATAACAAAGTTCTTTCAAGACCCTTTACAGAAAAATCAACGAATTTATAATAATAACTTTTTCTATCTAAGGAACCAGCTGATTGGGTTGAATTGTTATTTCACCACAATCCCCCATCCTGAGCAGCACAATTGGTGACAGTGGAAAGGAACGACTCCCTTTTAACAGGAAGAAACCTCTAGCAGAACCAGAACCAGAACCAGAACCCGGCTCAGGATGGCCGACTGGGGTCTGAGCTGACAGGAAAGACACAAACACTGATGGATTTGGGCCAATCGTCATGTCTATAGAAAGATAAACAGAGAAACAGTTAATGACAGCAATAACAATCAATACAAACATGGAGAGTAAAGAGAGACAGCAGACAGAAGACATGTGGACAGTATGTCCTCCAGCAGTCTAAACCTATAGCAGCATAACTAAAGGGATGGACCAGGAGAACCCAAGCTAACCCTGACTATAGGATTGTGTAAAAAGGAAAGTTTTAAGTCTTAAAACTACACAAGGTGTCTGCCTCACGGATAAAAAGTGGAAGCTGGTTCTACAGGAGAGGAGCCTGATAACTAAAAGCTCTTCCTCCCATTCTACTTTTAGAACCTCTAGGAACTACAAGCAGACCTGTAGTCTGAGAGTGTTCTGTTAGGAACATATGGAACAATAAGATCTTTAATATAAGCTGGAGCTTGGTCCTTCAAGGCCTTATACGTCAAAAGTAAAACCTTAAACTTTATTCTAGACCTTACAGGGAGCCAATGAAGTGATGCTAAAACAGGAGAAATATGATCTCTCCTTCTAACTCTCATCAGAACTCTGGTAGCAGTATTTTGGATCAGCTGGAGGTCTTTAACAGAACTATTAGAACATCCTGATAATAATGAATTACAGTAATCAAGTCTAGAAGTAATAAATACATGAACTAAAGTTTCTGCATCTCTTTGATTCAAAATGCTCCTAATTTTATCAACATTACGCAGATGGAAGTAGGTCGTCATGGTAACATGCTTTATATGAGAACTAAAGGACATGTCCTGGTCAAAGATAACACCCAGGTTCTTTACCTTCTTGTTGGAGGCCAAATTAATGCCATCCAACGTTAAGAGAACTTTTATCAGTCAGACTCAGTGGTAGAGCCAGGAAATTTTCAGTGGGGTGGCCCGGATGGAACTGTTACTGTTTTTTTTTGGGGGGGGGGGGCAAAAAACGCATAAAGCACCTTAAACCAAACAAATACAACATTTTGACATTAGCAGCAGTGGCAAAGATCTATTATTATTCCAACTATTTTTACTTTTTAGTGTAGGTAATGTAACAACAATGCACTACAAAAATATATAAAATACAAAAAATATAAATGTGTCTGGGGTGGCCAATAGGGTGGCCAGAACTCAGCTTGGGGTGGCCGTGGCCCCCCCTGCCTCCCCCTAGCTCCGCCCCTGGTCAGACTGACGTCTCACAGCTGACTGCAGGATTCTGCATGAAGTTAAAACAGAAGAATTCACAGAATAAGGCAAATAGACCATCGCGGCACGGACGAGCAGAATTCTACCTTTTTGTGCTATAAAATATAGAAAACTATCAGTTTTTATTTTAAAAAAGTGTATTTTTGTCTTTGATCTGCACCATTTTGAATGCATGCATAGCATTATGGGATATGTAGTCAATGTCAATAGCAGCTCAGATACCCCCCCCACTGTAAACCATTTTTATCTTATTTTAAACATGTGAGGACCAAGTAACAACCCTGGGGTCTCCCCTGAGAACCAGGACAAAAATATTATTTGCACCCCTGTATATAAATAAATATAAAATGAATAAATTAACTAGAAGTGAAATAAAAAAATGATGTGCTATCAGGTAAACCCCCCCCCCACTCGAACTGATGCGGATGTTTACTGCTGGTACTATCAGAACCAGCTCTGGCTGGTCTACAGAAAACAGCGGATCCTTCCAGGACTCAGACACTTTGTGTTTATCTAAGGAGGATTGAACAGAGTGAGCGCTCTCACCTTCATGTCCTATCTGTGTAGGAGGAGGCGGATAAAAACCGCAGCATCACCTGTTCTTCCTCAATCCCACGACTCCTCCGGTTCCTGGTCCACCTCTGAGCGGTCTTAATACTTCTCCGGTTTTAACCCAGGTCTCTACTTGCACCAAGACCAGGTCCCAAAGGACTAAATCAAAACCGTTCAGTTTAACTCCAATCTCACACCTGCTTCTTCACCGGTCCGAGTAGGAGCTTGAAGACCAGTCACCTCGTGTCCGCTGTACGCGGGACACTCGTGTCCGCTTTGAAACGGTTCGGAGATGCCAGTTCGGATCCCGGACGACTCGGACTTCTTGTCTTTTAAGGATCAGTGTCTGAGTTCGGATGGATGGATGAGCCGCTACAACAAAGGGGGAGTGACGGTTTGGTGCCGAGAGGAAGACAGCAGCACGGTGCAGAAACTCAAGGTGAGAGCGGCCCACCTGAAAACTCACCTGAGAGATTTTCACAGTAAAAGCTTCAAGAGGACGTGAAATCGCGAAGTAGTTGAGTCCGTCCGCAGTTTCCACACATTCCACTGAAAACGCGTTCTGTTCGTTCTGAACCGGAGCTCTGGTTCCGGTTCAGATCTTATTATTAGGTTTTCACGTCAGGTAAGGGTTCTGACTTTGACATGATTGTAGATTACAAACGGTTTTATTAAAGGATAGAAGAATGTGTGGAACCGGTGCTAATCTGCGTTGTTCCGGATTATTTTTGAACAGCCGTTTACTGCTGAAATATCAAAACGAGAAAGGAAAACCACCGAGTTATGTCTGCTATTAACTTTTTAAAGAAAGAAAACAACTAAATTTAGTATGTTTTAAAGTCATAAATAGCTACTGTACTGAAAGTAATGGCACCCACCTCTCCCAGGGGAACAGAGACAAAAGGGGAGAGTTTTACAGGAATACAGAATTTAAGTAAATAAATCCATAGAAGAAACTTTAAGGTGGAGTTTGAACTTAAAGAGACATAGAGACATAGGTTTTACAGTTAGATTTGTAAAAAAAACATTGAACATATTTTGTGTAATTATATAATCCAAAATACTTGGGTTACATGTGTAGTTGTATTTTTAAAGATATTTTACCAGTCTCAAGATGAAAAGTTCGTAAAATCTTTAAAATCCAGTTTTAGACCGGCGCCTTGAACGGGTTTTTGGCCTCCTGGTCCCGTGAGTTTTCTCTCTCGGTTATCTGACAAAGTCTCTTTTAATCTATTTATTACATGAAACGTCTAGAAATTTTAGAGGAAAATGTGTTTAATGTTAGAAAAGAAAAGTGAACAAGATCGTTGGTCCATAAAAACACTGAGGGAAACTACCGCCACCTGGAAAGACCTGACCATCCTCGCCAGTTAAACATTTGCTGCGCGCTCACACTGTGCATTACGGTAACAGAAGCACGATCGGCATGAAACTTGGGGAAAAAAAGTTGATAAAAAAGAACAAATTATCTTTATTTTGTGTAATATTTCTTTGTTCCATATATTTAAACTGTAAGCAGTATAATTATTATGCTTAAAACATATTTTAAAGAAATTTATTAGGCCAATCTGAGAACACATCCAAAAGTACAATTTCAATAAATTTTGTCCTCAAACTCCTGAGAGGTGACGGATTATTAATGAGGAACATGTTTACTCTTGGTGAAAAACATATTTGATGTTGATACTAAAACATGAATAAACAAAAATGCCTATTAGAAAATCAAATTATACAGCTATGACTTTTCTAGAGCTTTTAAATCATCTAAAGAAGTATGTTACACGACAGATACTCACCCAGTGACATTCATACACTGCTGTTGATGCCCTTGTTCTGACCAACAGAGGCTGACAGGAATCGGTGTCACTGGGCTCCATGACTACCACCAGTATGCAAGAACCAGGATTCGAAGATTTTAGAATAGAATAGAATAGAATAGCCTTTATTGTCCTTGTACAGTGTACAACGAAATTTGAGCGCTTCTCACTTGGTGCAAAAATGTAAAACAATCAAAACAATCAAAAACAATCAAGTATAAGTAAAAACAACAAAGGGTTCTAATAAATGACACTATATACACTTTATTACACGTTGATCAATATGATCAGTAATGTGTGAAATTTTGTGGGCTGATTTTATCTGGTTTTGTTGTTATTGTTCACTACAGAGAGCTTTTGGAAAGAAGCTATCTCTGAGTCTGTTGGTCCTGGTTTTGTGTGACCTGTACCGTCTTCCTGACGGTAACAGGTTGAAGAGAGAGTTACTGGGGTGGGAGGAGTCCTTAATGATGTTGCCAGCTCTGCTGAGGTAGCGAGAGTTAGCGATGTCCTCCAGGCTGGGCAGAGAGCAGCCAGTGATCCTCTGGGCTGTGTTGATCACTCTCTGCAGGGCCTTCCTGTCTGCCACTGAGCACCCCGCGTACCACGCTGTGATGCAGTACGTCAGGATGTAGAAGGTGACCAGCAGCCTCTCCTCCAGGTTGTTTCTCCTGAGCACTCTCAGGAAGTGGAGGCGCTGCTGAGCCTTCTTCACCACCACTGTGGTGCTTGCAGACCAGGAGAGATCATCAGAGACCTGCACGCCCAGGAACCTGATGGAGTGGACCCTCTCCACACAGTCGCCGTGGATGTAGAGAGAGGCCAGGTCCTCTCCGCCCTTCCTGAAGTCCAGGATGAGTTCTTTTGTTTTTGTGGTGTTCAGCTGAAGGTTGTTGGCAGAGCACCACACAGTCAGTCTGTTGACGTCATCTCTGTAGTCAGACTCATCCCCTCCTGAGATGAGTCCGACCACCGTGGTGTCATCCGCAAACTTTATGATGGTGTTTGAGAGATGGGTCGGGGAGCAGTCGGATGTATAGAGCGTGAACAGGAGGGGGCTCAAGACACACCCTTGTGGAGAACCAGTGCTGAGTGTGATGGTGTTGGACAGGTGAGGGCCGAGTCTGACAGACTGCAGGCGATCAGTCAGAAAGTCTTTGACCCACAGCCAAGTGGGGAAAGAGAGACCCAGGTGGGACAGTTTCTGGACCAGGATCTCTGGGATGATGTGGTTGAAAGCTGAGCTGAAGTCCAGGAAGAGCATCCTCACGTAGCTACCCTGGTGCTCCAGATGACTCAGCGCGGTGTGGAGCGCTATGGTAATAGCGTCCTCTGTGGACCGGTTTGGTCTGTAGGCGAACTGGTGGGGATCCAGAGTGGGGGGCAGATAAGTCCTGATGTACTGACAGACCAGTCTCTCAAAGCACTTCATGACTACAGGCGTAAGTGCAACAGGCCTATAGTCGTTTGGGCTATCCACTGCTAACTTTTTAGGGATGGGGATGATGGTGGAGGTTTTGAGGCAGGGTGGGACGATGGACAAGGACAGGGACAGGTTGAAGATTTCAGTGAAAACTCCACTCAGTTGGTCAGCACATGCTCTGAGTACCCTACCTGGCACTCCGTCGGGGCCGGCCGCCTTCCTGGGGTTCACCGACCTTAACACACGTCTCACCTCATGCTCCTGAAGTGTCAGTGTGTCTGTGCTGGGGGTGGGTGGGAGTGGTGTGTCAGCTGAGGGCCTGGCCGTCTCAAAGCGGGCAAAAAAAGTGGTTAAGCTCCTCCGCCAGTGACATGTCAGTCCTAGCTGTTTCCCTGTTGTTGCTTCTGTAGTTGGTTATGTGATTTATCCCCTGCCACATCCTTCTTGGGTTGTTGTCAGCGAAGTGGTCCTCAATCCTCCTCTTATAGGCTGCCTTGGCTTCCCTGATGCCTCTCTTCAGGTCTGCCCTGGCCGCTCTATATGCTGCTCCATCTCCTGACTTGAAGGCAGTGTTGCAGTGTTTTAGGAAAGACTGCACTTTGCTGTTCATCCAGGGTTTCTGGTTAGGAAACACCCTGACCCTCTTGTTGACGGTGACAGTGTCAACACAGTTTCTGATGTAAGATGGAAATCTGATGAAACTGCCAAAAATACTTCCATCCAGGCCCTACAAAGAAGGTCCAAAAACAGCCTGCCATTCGCTGGAGGAGGCCAGATGGGCATTCATTGAAATCAGACCTGTAAATAACATTTATTGTTGTTATATTGTTCCACCTATAAGTCTTCATATAAACAGATTTGTTCATTTAAATTTATACACGTCTGTCCTGTCTTCCCTCTTTTGCTTAATTGTAGGTTGGAACAAACATAGTGGAGTTCCTGGTGGTGGCTAGGGCTACTAGGGCCTACCCATTCAGGCTGCTTTTGGGGGAGGAGAGTGCCTGTTCCCGGGTATTTGTGGTGTTACTAGGAAAGGCGATGTTCAGATGTTACTGTTATTTAGTGGTTGTACTGAAGTTTAATGTTAATTTTGGTTATTCAGAAATGGTCTAATAAAATCACTTTAAATGTTATAATACTTATCATGAAATATAAGCTAACTGTTTTTATTGTAATTTAAATTATTTTAATTGTAATAAAAATGTATTTATTATTAAACAATAATATTAGAATACTAGAATATTTCACACAGGCCAAAAATGCCATAAATGTAAAGATACAGAATTTATTTTAAAGCATTAAGTTCTAAGATTAATGAATTACAATCATTTATTGTAAGTATTATCAATCACTAGTCATTGGATCAAAGAAGAAGAAAGATAAATGCAGTAACAAATATGTTTGGTAAAAATAGCCCAGCGATGAGTGAAAAAGACATGAATGATGGGTTAAAAAATGTACCCAACAATTATATAAGTTCAACCCAAAAGTTTAGTTGCGATAACTCAACAGTTAGGTTTTTTAATCAACCCAAATGTTGGGTTGATTATCTCAACCCAACAAGGTTAAGATAACCCAGTGATGTGTTCGACCACTATGTACCCAGTGTCTGGGTAGAAGTTGGGTTGTTTTCAACCCAATCTTTTTTAGTGTGTAGAGACGATTTCTTCTTTAAAAAATTATCAAAGGTAAGAACTTTGGGCCTCATTCATGAAGCGTTCTTATTCTTCTTAAGAAGATTTTTGGCATTCACGAAATGATTTCTTAACTCACTGTTCTCAGATCTAAGAACAAATCCTAAGAACACCGAGGAAGACTCTTACGCACAGACAACACTCACGCTTTGAATGTGCAACTGCGCTCATGAAATAAATAAGTTCTTTTATTTCAAATTACCGTGCAAATAAAATATAGGCTTATGGCTTATCGGTGCGTAAAATGTGTATTCTCTCTAATTTGATGACCACCAAACATGTAAATAGACATAATTTACCCAGTATATTTCAGGTGATCGAGGTTACACACTGGCACCCTGGCTCACGACTCCATTAACTAACCCAAGGACACAGCAAGAGATGGTTTACAATCAAAAGCATGCACGCACACACTCATGCGTAGAACGCACCATCGGTGTCCTCAAGGGTCGATGGATGTGCTTGGACACAGCAGGTGGAAAGCTGCTGTACAAGCCAGAAAAGGTATATTTTACAATTCAATGTGTTATGTGTAAAATATTTTAATCTAACTAATTAATGTTGCAGGTGTGCAGAATAATCGTTGCATGCTGTGTCCTGCACAATGTTACAATGAAGCGTGGTGTACCAGTTGCGCGCGTGGCTCCCCCAGACAACATGCGGCCTCCTGAGCTACGTCTTGAGCCAGAACACAGGGCGACCTTATTAATTAGACAGCGCATTATTGATCAAATGTAACATGTCAAAATAAACAAAATAACAGGAACAACTGTCTGGTTTTATGTATTTTTCAATTATTGTACAAATAATTACAAATTACAAATTCCATACCAAACTCTTCAAAAAGATTATTACTGTGTAAAGCTACTGTGCAGCTATCTTTTCTAGAATTTTTGAGATGAAGGGTAAATTGGATATATTGATAATTACCTGGAGATCCTGGATCAAGATCAGGTTTCTTAAGTAAAGGTCTAATAACAGCAACCTTAAAGGCCTTAGGCACATATCCATTCATTAAAGACAAATTGATCATGTCCAATATCCATGTGTTAATCAATGGGAAGACATCTTTAAAAAGTCTGGTTGGAACAGGATCCAACATACATGTAGATGGTTTAGAAGAAGCTATAATTTGTGTTAACTCATTAAGATCAGCTGGACAGAAACTGTCTAAACAGGATTCAGATTCTAAAGGTGCTCCTAAAACTGTTGGGGTTTTGGTTGCTTGTTTACTTTATTCTGTAGCGTTGGGTTTTCTAGTTATCTGGTATTTTGTTTTCTCTCCTTCTGCTATCTGGATCTTAGGTTTAAGTATAGCTGTTGTTCAGTTATCCTCCTGTGTCTTAGTTTTGTTATGTTTTATTTTCCTAGTCATGCATTCCGGTTTTGATTTTATTTTGATACCGTTTGTACGTAAGAATTTGTACCCTTCTTGTCGCTGGGGGTGTACCCTGTAGTCCAGGTCCATTTTTGTACCTTATGAAGTTTTTTCACTAAAACTGTAAAATTATGCCACGTTTTGAAGTCTAAAACCAACATTCTGAAACATAATATTGAAAATGATGGATGAAACTTAATAAAAGGGAGATTAACCAGCCTTGGTCAGGGTTGCAGATGCAGTTGAAATGGTACAAATTTGTACTTTATATCAATTTTAACCCTCAGAGGGACATTTTTTACCTTTCAAAGACCAATATTGTACTTTTGCGGGAACAATTTACCTATAGGAACAAAAATGTACTTGTCTCGTACCTCTATTTCTGAGAGTGTGGGAGGTCTGTTTAGGAGACTCTTCTTCATCCCTGACCACACATCTCTTATATTGTTTTGCTGGAGCTTGTTCTCCAGTTTTTTCCTGTACACCTCCTTGTTGTTTTTTTTTCCCTTTTTTTCAAGATGGCGCAAGTGCTCCAGGATTGCTGTCTTCTGCTCCTGTTGAATTTTCAGTTTTCTCTGTTTTTGAGACCGGTTTTGGCTGAAACATTACCAGGTCTCTCATATAATAGACTCACCCTCTTGGATCTTTGCCAGAAACTCAGGTTTTTTGCAGAACTTTCGGAAGTTTCGGTAAAAATTTAATTCCTTTGTTCACCGACATTCCAGCATTCTTGATCAGAGCCCCCCACCGTTGCTTTGTAGATGCCGGAAAATGTGCCCATCAGCGAGCATCGGCATGTCCACGTAACCAGGCAACATCGCCGCCTGATTAACCAGGATAATCTCTGTGTTGTAGACCGGATCATGTCTGGCTCTCCTGGGCCTCCGACCTGTCTGTTAACTGCAACGCCTCTCAGGTTTGCCCTACTAAACGCTCCCTCCATCGGGAATAAAACAATAATTCTGACGACTTGGACTTTTTCTCCATCACTGAATCCTGGATCTCCCCTGGTGAGTCTGCTGTTCTAACAGAAATTATTCCATCAGGATGCTATCCTGTTAACTCTCCGAGACTGTCCGGTCATGGTGGAGGATTATTGACTTTCTTCAAATCGATTCTTCCATGTAAGACTCTCTCATACAACGCTACGTTTTCCAGTTTTGAACTCTCGGTACTGGAGTTAAGTTTCACCCCTCCAATTCTCTGTGCGATTTGTTATCACCCTCCAAAATACAGCAACACCTTTTTAAATTTCTCGGACTTCCTAACAGACTTTCTCCTAAAATATGACTGCGGTTTAATTCTGAGAGATTTTAACATCTACATCTGTTTTCCCGAAAAACCCCTGGTGAAGGATTTTTTGGACATATCAGGCTTCATCAATTAGTTAAAACTCCAACTCATGAATGGTCTCATATTCTAGATCTTCATTTGGTCTGAACATTTCTGATATTAATGTTGATCCTGTCTCTCTGTCTAATCATTTTTCAGTTGATTTTAATGTTCCTCACACTGATTTAGTACAAAGGTTGCAGAAAATTGGTGATGTTTCTTGGTTTATTTCCCCCTCCACCTCTAATTTATTTTCTGCACATTTATCTGCTGAAAAAACCGTCGCTCGACCCGGCCCAGGTAGGAAACTACCGGCCAGTCTCGCTCCTACCGTTCATGTCCAAGATCCTAGAGCGAGCCGTTTTCACTCAAGTCTCACAGTTCCTCCATGACAATGACCTACTTGATCCTTATCAATCAGGCTTTAAGCGAGGCCATTCCACTGAAACCGCTCTTCTCTCAGTTGCAGAGTCACTACTGGTTGCCAGATCGGCTGGTCTCAACCGTCAACCACCTCATTCTCCTCTCGACGCTATCTAAGCTTGGCATCTCGGGGCCGGTCCTCTCGTGGTTCACCTCGTACCTTGCGGAAAGATCTTTCAGAGTCTCGTGGCATGGACAGATGTCCAGTCTGCATGAGCTGGCGACGGGTGTCCCGCAGGGCTCGGTCCTTGGTCCTCTCCTCTTCTCTTTATACACCCCCTCATTAGGCGAGATCATTCGCTCCCATGGCTTCTCCTACCATTGCTACGCTGACGACACTCAGCTCCTCCTCTCCTTCCCTCCAGACGATACCTCCGTCTCAATGCGGATATCTGCCTGCCTCTCAGATATCTCGGCGTGGATGAGGGATCGCCACCTTCAGCTTAATCTGTCCAAAACTGACCTCATTGTCTGTCCTGCCAGTAACTCCTTACCTCCTCAGATAAGCGTGCAGCTTGACTCCATCACGCTGTTCCCCAAAACCTCCGCCAGAAACCTTGGTGTCATACTGGACAACCAGCTGTCCTTCAAGGAGCAGGTTAACTCCGTAGCTCGCTCATGTCGATTCGCTCTTTACAACATCAGGAAAATCAGAGCCTTCCTGACAGACCACACCACACAGCTTCTGGTCCAGGCCCTGGTCTTGTCCCGCATCGACTACTGCAACTCTTTGCTGGCCGGTCTTCCGGCGTCCTCAGTTAAACCTCTGCAGATGATTCAGAACGCAGCAGCACTGAAAGACGCCTAGCGCTTCCACCACAACGTGGCATGAGATCATGTTCCAAACTCTTCTCCTCTGTTATCCCCCGATGGTGGAATGACCTACCAAACTCAGTCCGATCCTCAGAGTCGGCAGCTACTTTTAAGAGCAGACTTAAGACTCACCTCTTTAAAGAACACTTTCAGTCTTAATGTGGAATTGATTTATGATTTATGATATCGATTTGGGAGTTTATCTCTAAAAAAAAAAAAAAATTGATGTATCAGCGTCGAAATTAAACTGGACTCCAAACAGTCCGCCTCCTTATATTGTTTCCTTCTCTTTGATTTCTTGCTTGTATGTTCTCTCAATGTAAGTTGCTTTGGATAAAAGCGTCTGCTAAATGACAGTAGTAGTAGTAGTAGTAGTAGTTATCAGAGACCCTGCCGTCTCTTCTCTCCCAGGTTGCTGGTTCCAGTGCAGATGAAGCAGTGGGCCACTTCCTGGCTGCAGGTTCAACTATCCTTAATTCACTGGCTTCACTGAAAATCAGGCATAAAAAAGTAATTTCTGGTATTCAGATATCCGTGCTCTTAGACGTGAATGCCACAAGAATGAGAGGAAATGGAAGAAGGATAAACTCCATGTTTCAAAACAGTTGCTAAAGGACTCATTGATTTCATACCAAAAAGCAGTTGGAGGAGCTAGAAATAAATTCTACTCTGACCTCATTTCCAGTCATCATGGGGACCAATGCAACCTGTATAAAACAGTTACTACTGTGCTCTCCATTAAGATCTGAGGAGAGTTGTGAAGGAAAAAGTGACTCATTAAAGTCCAGTTCCAGGATTTCTTTCTACAGAAAATTGGGGACATCAGGTCGATGATTATATGATCATTCCGGAATAGCGCTACAACTGGTGGCAGCTTGTTGGAGTAGCTCTGTGAAATTTCCTAGCACTTGCTCGCATTTTTTTGTTCTTTTTGAGTATTTCTTGCTAGTTTTTTCTTCTGGAAATATTTTCTAACTACTTTCCTTCTGATTTGGGTGCTGTGCTGATTGAGTTTTGTGCTTGATTTGTCACTTTTTTGCCACTTGTTATGATGCGTAACCATGGCAACAAGAGACTTGTTTACAAAAAAGAGCAACTAACTGACATTTCTAAGGCTGAAATAATCCTCAAATTGAAACTCTGGATCCCTGATGAGCTCAAAAGAAGAAGACGTGGATGCAGAGCAGGAGCAAAGTGAAGAGAGAGAAAGAGGAAGTTTAAACCTTCACTTCCATCAGTCATATTGACAATGTGAGGTCTTTTTGCTAACAAAATGGATGAACTTGAAACTCAGAGCCAGAGTATCAGGAAAGCAGCATCATGTGTTTTACTGAGACATGGCTAAAGGAACATATCCTGGACTCCAGCGTGTCTCTGTCTGGCTTTCAAACAATACGAGCAGACAGAGATTTGAAGAGGAGCCGCAAAAGAAAAGGAGTTTGTCAGCTGATCACACCTGCAGTCACCTGTTGGGGGCGGAGCATCAGAGGAAGTGACTTGAAGAGGCTGAACATATTGATAAGGAGGACTGATTCTGTCATGGAGACTGAACTGGAGTCTCTTGAGTTGATTGTCCAAAGGAGGATGAAGAATATGATGGAGAACCCTCATCATCCTCTTCAGAACACAGAAACTCAACAACAGAGTGTCTCAGTCAGAAGATTCTTCACAATCCGCTGCAGCACAGACCGCTACAGGAGATCCTTCCTGTCCACACCTAGAACCCTCTACAGGAGATCCTTCCTGTCCACAGCTAGAACCCTCTACAGGAGATCCTTCCTGTCCACACCTAGAACCCTCTACAGGAGATCCTTCCCGTCCACAGCTAGAACCCTCTACAGGAGATCCTTCCTGTCCACACCTAGAACCCTCTACAGGAGATCCTTCCTGTCCACAGCTAGAACCCTCTACAGGAGATCCTTCCTGTCCACACCTAGAACCCTCTACAGGAGATCCTTCCTGTCCACACCTAGAACCCTCTACAGGAGATCCTTCCTGTCCACGACTAGAACCCTCTACAGGAGATCCTTCCTGTCTACATCTAGAACCCTCTACAGGAGATCCTTCCTGTCCACACCTAGAACCCTCTACAGGAGATCCTTCCCGTCCACAGCTAGAACCCTCTACAGGAGATCCTTCCTGTCCACACCTAGAACCCTCTACAGGAGATCCTTCCTGTCCACGACTAGAACCTTCTATTATCAAATCAAAAATACTTTATTAATCCCCAAAGGGAAATTAAGTGTTGTTGTAGCTCAGTTCTTCTTCAGGAAGCCATTGTAATGGTTGATTGATTTGATTACCTCCTCAGTGTACCCTCGTTATCTGGTGCATCCTGACACCAGCTCTTCTGTTTTCAATATCTCTCTCTTGGATTTACAGAAACTAGTACTAGGTATGAAACCCTCAGGTTTTCTTGAGGACCCCATCCCTCTGAAGCTGCTAGTTGAGGTCTTCCTGATAATTGTTCCAGTTATTCACAGCAAGGAAAACAAGGAAAGACCTCTTTAAGAAAACGAGGTGGAAGAGCGTCAGATGGAGAACCAGAGGGTTTAATCTGGGCAACCACATCATCTAAAACTGACACAGGCTCAAAGTGATTAAAAACAGCAGAGCAGGGGGGGCACACAGAGGGGTCGTAGTCTGAACATGAGTAAAATCAGTGCAAAGTTGAGTGGAGGCTTCATAACCTACAGTCTGTGGAGGATTAAGAGTCAATCGTACTAAACAATGCACGAGGATTGTGGCTGTGAGGAAATTAAATGAGAGAAATTATCCTTTTTGGCCTCTTTAACTGTGTCCTGGTAAGTATGCCAACAGTCTTTAAAATCTGAAGAGACACCTGCAACTTGTCCTTTCTCCACTTGTGTTCTGCTCTGCGACATTCTTTTCTGACAGCTCGAGTCTGTTCATTAAACCAGGGTTCAGGTTTAGATCTCAGGTATTTAAAGGAGCCACAGTGTCCAGAACAGTCTAACAGGAGAAGTGAAGCCAGGAACTAAGCTCCTCTGCATTGGTTGAAGCAGGTGGACTGAGCTGCTGAAACACCTGAGAGAAATGACTGGCAGTGGAGGGGTTAATAATCCGACACCTCTGAGCTGGGATGTGAGTCTGAACAGCAGCATGAGTGAGGACAGTGTCGCATATTACAGGCATGTGATCAGAAATTATTGGCTGATGAGTTTGTATGTTAGACACAGTCAAACCAAAAGACAGCACCAAATGTGTTGGAACTACAGACTGCACCAAATGAAAAGAGTCAATAAGAGTTAAAAACTCTGTAACCAGAAGTTTATCTGGGCAGCAGACATGTATATTAAAATCACTAAGAATAAGAACACAGTCATAGCCAGTTAAAATCTCAGATAAAAAGTCAGAAAAATCCCTAATAAAATCCTTCTTATATTTGGGTGGACGGTAGATGACAGCACACAGTACTGGGTCAGAGCGACCCAACTTGAATGATGTCAGCTCAAAGCTGGAGAATCCATCTTTATAACACTGTCTACAGTTAAAAGTATCTTTGTACACCGCTACTGTTCCTCCACCTCGGCCTGATGTCCGTGTCATGTTAAAGTAACAGTAACCTGTCGGTGATAAAACAGCTGATTCACCTGCGCTCAGCCATGTCTCTGTGATGCAGAGGAAATCCAGATTGTGAGAGCTGAAATAATCCCTCAGGAAGAAAGTTTTACTGACCAGGGATCTAGCGTTTACCAGGCCAATCCTAGTTGGAGTTGGTTCATAAGCTTTGTTCGTCTGGGGGGGCTTGGGACATCAGTTTCAGGTTCAGTGGATTCGCTCAGCGATAGATGAGCAGAGGCGGACAGGGACACTGGGGTAGAGGCGCGTCATCCGCATTAATATGCACCAGGTAAGAATCCAGCGCTTCCACGAAGCGATGAGACAACAGCATGCCCGGTAATATGCTTGCTTATCCATGTAGCGTGCAGAAAGTCTTTGATTGCTGTACCAGTTGGGTTTTCAGCCTCCTCAGCTGCCCACTGCGTCTTCCGCGGCGACGATGATGTTTCCCGTGGGGAGGGAGCGCTGGAGCCAGATATGGGTGTGTCGGGATTCCCGCTGAAGGCAGGTGGAAAGTTTTATCTCCTGTTAGTTTAACACAAACCGGATCACTGGTAAAGTGCCTTAAGTCCAGTAATGTTTGGGGATCATACACCAGCTGTGACTTGATTTCATCGGTGCAAAATATCAGACACAACACAACTGTAGCGGAGCCAGAGTGGGGGCAAGGGGCCGGTCGTCCCAGGGCCCACAAGGTCATAGGGCCCCATTTTGCATGATGTGTTCATGTTTAATCGTAAATTTATTAGAATAAAATAGGCAGTGTGTGCGTGACGGTGTACGTCTATGATTGTGGGCTCCAATAGGTTAATCCTTACATTACAACTGTCCATGAATGCATCGGAGCCGTGAACCAGCTCTGATTGGCTGTGTGGCATTAACTTTTTTTGTCTTTGCACTTAATCTTAACTGGAAGCTAAACAGGAAAAATGGAGAAGAAAAAACATCAATCTGGCTCATTCAAACGGAGGGTAAAGGAGAGAAAAGAGAAGTTAGTTGCTTCTTGTCATCAACTTACATCCTACTTTTCATCGACACCACATCAGGGCCCTGAGAGTCCTATAGCGCTGGTGGCTGAAAACGAGGCTAAGCTAGCTGCTAGCGGAATCACCACCCGAAGCCCACCATTGGAAGACCAGTAGGAGCCCTGTGGCAGCTCAACACAAACGCTGCACGGCATAACACCGGAACTTTTTATGCCAGCAGAGATCAGTGCCTGTGCCAGGAGCACCAGCGAAGACCCACTGGCAGTTGACAGCGGAGGACCGGGCTCACCTTGCAGCCACCTCGGCACCAACATAATAAAGCAAGAGGAGTACCCGACTGACCCATTCTTGTTCTGAGACCGCCCTCTCACTCCTGAAGTGATCCGGGCTCTGATCGAGCATGGCCCCTGTCAGCCTGGTTTGAGGGACAAATATGACCAGTTTCCATACGACCAAGAAGGACGGCGCTTTAACCCTGCCTGGTACAGCCGTCATTTGGGAGTTTCGGGCACCGTGGAGCGACAGTGGCTCGTTTATTCGCCCAGAGCAAACAAGCTGTTTTTTTGCTTCTGCTGCTGGCTGTTTGGCAAAAAGACAACCGAAAAGTCTGGGAAAGGCTGGGGTGACCCATGCACAGGATTTTCAAATTTTAAAAAAGGGGACAGAACGAATTGAGCAGCACGGGAAGTCCAATGCTCACCGTGAAGCAGAAAAGACATATGTCAAAGTACCGCCTGTCTCAGTACAACACTGTGATCGCGGGGCTGATAAAAGCTGAGGCAGGCCACAGAAGCTGTGATACAGAGCCTGCCCGCTATTCTCAAAGCGCTGGACCGCATCAAGCACCATAAGCAGAGCACACCCAAGGCAGCCTCTGAAGCTGATGGTCTCCTCTCCAAACTCAGCACATTTGAGTTTATATTCATGTTGTTTTTTTGGAACGACTTGCTTAAAAGAACCCATATCTTGTCTACTTATCTACAAAAAGAGTCACTCGACATCAATACTGCTGTGGATCTCCTTGATACAACAGTAACTCAGATCAAAGAATTGCGCACAGATGCGGCCTTTGACAGCATGGAAAGCTCCGCAAAAACGATGGCAAGAGAAAGCAGCGCAGACGCATCCACTGAGTTCGCGGAGGAGAGAGTGCGCAAGAGAAAGAGACAATTTGATGAAAAAACAGAAGATTGCGCCATCCAAGACGGTAGACTTCGCTTCAAAACGGAGGTGTATTTCTACATTCTTGACATCTTTGTGGGACAGTTTGAAAATAGATTTTCAGACTTTAAAGAAATGGCCAAACTGTTCACAGCACTTAACCCGAAGCACTTTGAGCAACTCGATGCTGAAATGAAAATGCTGCAGCTTGGACGCTTCTACGCAGAAGACGTCTCCGAGCCAGAGGAAATTGTGCAGGAATTCCACTCATTTCACACATTATATTCTGAATTGGAATTAAAGCTGACAACAGATGCAGTTCTGCCTTTTCTCATTGCCAATGACATGGATAGAGCAAACCCCCCTCTGACCATTCGCCATAAAATTTACAAAACGATCCCCATCAGTAGCGCCAGTGCTGAACGAAGTTTCAGCCGCATGAAGCTCATAAAAAACAGTTTGCGTACATGCATGGATGAGGCCAGACTGTCTAACCTGACCTTGCTGAGTGTTGAGCGGGACATAAACATTGATAAGGAGAAAGTGGTCGGTAAGTTTGCCACCATGAAGGACAGGAGGACAAAACTTTAAAAGAGGACCACAGCTTGTACATAGTTCTGAACGTTACCTTGTTTTCCACGTTACCTGGATGAATTTTTTTTGTGGAGAGGATTATGGTAAAGTTAACTAAACTGCGGCAGCCAGCGCAGAGAGCCACTGGTGAGTCAGTGAAACCTTAAAAACATATTCTTTTTATCAGAATGTGGTGGTCTTGACCAACAGCCTCTTTGAATGTGCTTTGTGTTGCTGTGAACTATAACAGACCGCCGAGTCTATTTTCCATTATAGAAAATGTTATGATAAACCGCTGTGTCTATATCTATTTAAATAGATTGTGTAATGTTAAACCAAATGTGTTCATTTTATATTTAAGCCGTTATGAAAGATGGTACAGATTTAGCCTGTGACTATTTGTCTAAGCTTTCAGCACCACGGACAGCCGACGTTCGGAGATTGACACCTGTCAGGCTGCATTTGTGTGTTTTTGTTCTTCAGAATAAGTTTGTGGACTGGTTTCTGGCTTTACTTTGCTTTTTGAGGCATGTAGTTTTGCTTAGCTCAATAAAAGTGAGCATTAGTGTTGTTTGATAGGATGAGGTGTTGATTAAATGGTAAAATCACTCCCTTAAGGGCCCACCTAGAATGCTCCGCCCCCTTTGTACTGAGACCCACGCTCCGCCTCTGCAACACAATCATCACCCCCATAACCAAAATAAACACCCGTTTACGGTACAAACCAGTATACCGCCCAGCCCTAGTGTGGCTGAATTAAACTAAATCCAAACAGTTATACAGATATTTAAAAAGAAACAAACTACAGCAGCTCATTTATCCGGTTTGTATTTTTCACATATTTTGTCACTCAGTTATCCTGTAATTTTCCCCCTGGCCAGAGAACAAGAGACAAGTGGGTCCCAGGGTAAAATCATTTACACTCACCTTCCACATATGCAGGAAAGGATGCAAGGCTTTTCCTAGACTGTAAAAAAAATGATAACAACTAATGTTAGTATGATTAGAATTACATTTCTGTCCTAATTCAAAAGTCACAGCTAAATGAGGCAAACTGTGGCCCATAAGACGCACCGCTTTACAGGAAGGAGGAACTTCATAACTATCATCCTGCAGCAGCCCTCTGCTGGATTCTGCTCCCTGAGTGGAGGTCGAGTCCAAACATGGAGGCTGCAGACACAAAATAAGAAGTCAGAATGCAGAAGGGAAAAATTGTATGTTTATATGATGTCTTTCTTCATAAAAGGAATGTTTTCAGTGATCAGAAGAATTAATTAAGGTTTTATTATTTGGATTCTTCTCCAGTTAGTAAGAACACAATAACATAATTTTACAGCTGCACTTGTAACTTAGCCTCATCAGGAAAACATTCATTAACAAACATCAGGGAAGCTAAAGTACTCAAACAATATATTCCTTTAATATATGAAAACAGGGTTTTACATAATCAAATTATGGATACAACAAACACTTATTTAAATTTCTGTAACTCTCACAGCCAAATGCACATTTTCACTGAGACATTTTTAGAAAGTAAAATACAGCGGTCGACACTTACATGCACAACACGCTGATATGCACAGCTCCAACGCTAATTAGCACAAACATGTGAAGGTATCATACATGCATCTGACTAAATCTCTCTGTTTCTCACTAGTTACATGACTGTTCTCACACACTCTCTCTGTTAGGTTAGTGGAACTAGACTGATCTGGTGTTCTCACACACACTCTGTTAGGTTAGTGGAACTAGATTGCTCTAGCGTTTACACATGCACGTCTGGTGCGTCTACCTGAAGCTGTCAGACGGTCACCAAAACATAATCACTGACTTCTTCAGTGTGAAATAGTGTCACATGTAACATTTGTTCTAGTTTTTATTACCCGATCATGAGTTATTAATATCTGATATATAAAACCATTCTGTTCTGTTACTAACTGTAACTTAATCTGTGTCGTTACCGTCGTGTTCCTGCGCGCGTGTATCTGGTACATCTGTTACCAGTATTATACTGGATCCTCTCTACGAGTATATAACTCCCTCTGTTTGAGAGTTTTATTCTCCTAATATATTATAATTGTGTTATTACATCATTTCTGATTATCTGTTATTAATACTGAACACTGTTACTCGTGTTTACAGTCCAGATGACCACCGACGGATAAATACACACAACGCTTATATGCACTAAACTGCTGGACACCGAGGTCGTGTATATAACCGTGAACCACTGTACTACAAACGGTGGTGTTTAGCGTCTTGCTTCAGACTCTGGCAGCTCGGGGTGTGTGTGTTTAATCTGCAGGGTCAGCACGGAAATCCGAAAAATGTATTCACATGGCTCAGGAACATCTTACGCTGTTCACGGTTATACTGTACTAACAACCAGAGAAAGTTATATTTGTGGCTACAAGAGCGGTGTTTGGAACATGAACCTCGGACTAAGAGAGAGTGTGGCTGCGAGCATTGGTACAGTTTTCACCGCCTACCTAGAGATGAGGAACCCAGAAGGATGTGGCTGAAAAACCTCAACTTAAAAAGACCACTGAAAACTTTATGTTTGTTCCTTCAATTTTGTTGATAAAAAACCAACAGAGGAACACCTGCATCCTACTTTGTGATTGGGATTTGGTAAACCTCCGAAGAAGAGACACCAGGTGTTAAGAAGATGTAACTGCAGTATTACAAGGACAACAACAGGTATGAATTCATGTGTACAGCTTTCTGCATTGTTATAATGAAATGTGACTGCTGCTATTAACCTAAAAGTGCCATAATTTTGGCACAGAAATGACAAAATTGTTGACAAGGCAGTGTTTTAATCTTTATGTTGTTGTCAGGATCTCTGCTGCTGGTGGGTGGTGTGTGTCACTAATTGTCTTGCAGGGCGTGGCAGCAGGATCATCAGTGGAAGCAGGTGTGGATCATTACCCAGCTCAGGAGAGCTGGGTACTTAAGCAGAGGAGGAACAAGAGACAGACGCCAGTTTGTTCCACTATCGACCGTGGTAACAGAGTGGCCAGTAATATTATTGACAAGAGCGTTCAAGCAGTGTGTTAACCTGCCTTCTCTTTCCCTTGTGCCTAGCCCGCATCCAGGAGCTACTCTCCGGATCTCAGTGCCTCAGCGTGGTTGTTCACCCGCCTTTCGTGAGGACTGGCTTCACACACGGATGTCTCCAGAGTCTGGTTGCTGGAACACGCAACCCGCGCTCTCCCCTGGCTCCTTGTCTGTCTCTGGCTCCTCTGGATCCACACCTTCCCGGTCAGCGCGCTGCTGTCACCCCTGCTGGGACTACGCAGGCACGAACAGCACCCGGACCTCACACAAATCCCTGGACAGTCTGGATCACCACCGACGCGGCAGCATCTCCAGATCCCTCCTCACAGCAGGACGTGAAACCCGTCACCGTGAGTTAACGAGCACGATCCCCGCACACCGCAAGCTGGTTCCACAAACTGTCACTAACCTCTCTCTCTCCACAACCCAGGACCGTTCCTGTCCCGCACCAGTCCATCCTGAGTTCATCACCCGAGCACAGTTTTGCTATCATTGTATTTTGACCACTGTAAATATTAAACACTGTTTAACTTGCAAAGCTGTTTCCTCGCTTGTGTGTGTCTGGAGTTTGGGTCATACTTGGAGCTCGAAAACAACCCACCTGGTAACCGAACCATGACAGTTGTATCTGTTATCAGGCTTTCCCTATTTTTTTTAGCATACACTCAGTCCTAAAATTAACCATACTTCTGACTTTAAGGTTACTTTTAGTCAAGCGGAAGGTTTTTTTCTTAATCGGAAAAGACATGACTAAAAAGACGTTGCACAAGAGGAATCATTATGGGAATATTTGATTTTTATATGCCTTTACTGTCCCACGGGGGGAAATTACATGGAAATACAGAGAACAGCTCAACCGTCACTCTCCAGGCTGCAAAGGGTCACTGTTTGTGCCCAGCGCCACTGATCAGGTCAGCCAAGGTCACACAGGAGAATACATACATACATACATACATACATACATACATACATACATACACATAAGCATACATAAACCTATGTTCTGCAGCGGCCAAAGCAAGAGCAAAAGCCGAGGCAGCCAAAGCCCGTCTCAGCTTTGCAGCTAAAGAAAGAGACTCGAAGGTAGAAAAAGCACACATAGAGGCATCTATTGAATTTCTACAGCATGAGAAAGATCTGGCTTCTGCTGTTGCCGAAGCAGAGTCATTCGAAGCAGCTGCTGCCTCGCAGATAGAAACACGCAGCAACATCTGTCCCTCAGTAACAGCAGAACGAACTGAACAATATGTCATCAGCCAATCTACATTTGTAAAAAAAGACAATGATGCTGCTCTTCAACAAGCACAAAGTGAAAATGCCACACAAAGTAAACCAGAGCTCACCTGCAATCAGCCACTCAGCGCCAAAATAGAAAATACCGTACCGTCTTCTTCCACTTATCCGAGGTCGGGTCGCGGGGGCAGCTGTCTAAGCAGGGCAGCCCAGACTTCCCTCTCCCCGGCCACAACCGCCAGCTCATCCGGGGGGATCCCAAGGCGTTCCCCGGCCAGCCGGGAGACGTAGTCCCTCCAGCGTGTCCTGGGTCTTCCCCGGGGCCTCCGTCCCGTGGGACGTGCCCGGAACACCTCACCTCGGAGGCGTCCAGGAGGCATTCTGACCAGATGCCCGAGCCACCTCATCTGGCTCCTCTCGATGGAGAGGAGCAGCGGTTCTACTTTGAGCCCCTCCCGGATGACCGAGCTTCTCACCCTATCTCTAAGGGAGAGCCCGGCCACCCTGCGGAGAAAACTCATTTCGGCCGCTTGTACCCGCGATCTCATTCTTTCGGTCACTACCCAAAGCTCGTGACCATAGGTGAGGGTAGGAACGTAGATCGACCGGTAAATCGAGAGCTTCGCCTTCTGGCTCAGCTCCTTCTTCACCACGACAGATCGACGCAGGGTCCGCATTACTACAGATGCCGCACCGATCCGCCTGTCGATCTCACGCTCCATTTTCCCCTCACTCGTGAACAAGACCCCATGGTACTTAAACTCCTCCACCTGGGGCAAGACCTCGCCCCCGACCTGGAGAGTGCACTCCACCTTTTTCCGGTTGAGGACCATGGCCTCGGACTTGGAGGTGCTGATTCTCATCCCCGCCGCTTCACACTCAGCCACGAACCGCCCCAGCAAGAGCTGCAGATCACAGCCCGACGAAGCCAACAGAACCACATCATCCGCAAAAAGCAGAGACCCAATCCTGCAGTCGCCGAGCTGGATCCCCTCAACACCTCGGCTGCGCCTAGAAATCCTGTCCATAAAGGTAATGAACAGGATTGGAGACAAAGGGCAGCCTTGGCGGAGTCCAACCCTCACCGGAAACGGATCCGACCTACAGTTGGAAATGCGGACCAAGCTCTGACACCGGTCATACAGAGACCGGACTGCCCGTACTAGGGAATCCGGTACCCCATACTCCCGGAGCACCCCCCACAGGAGCCCCCGGGGGACACGGTCGAACGCCTTCTCCAGATCCACAAAGCACATGTAGACTGGTTGGGCGAACTCCCATGCCCCCTCCAGAACCCCAAAGAGGGTGTAGAGCTGGTCCATTGTTCCACGGCCAGGACGAAAACCACATTGCTCCTCCTCAATCCGAGGTTCAACTATCCGACGGACCCTCCTCTGCAGAACCCCTGAATAGACTTTACCAGGGAGGCTACTACTGTCAGGCTGAGGAGTGTGATCCCCCTGTATTTGGAACACATCCTCCGATCCCCCTTTTTGAAGAGGGGGACCACCATCCCCGGTCTGCCAGTCCAGAGGCACCGCCCCCGATGTCCACGCGATGCTGCAGAGGCGTGTCAGCCAAGACAGCCCCACATCATCCAGAGCCTTAAGGAACTCCGGGCGAATCTCATCCACCCCCGGGGCCCGGCCACCGAGGAGCTTCTTAACTACCTCAGCAACCTCAGCCCCAGTGATAGAAAAGTCCAACCCCGAGTCCCGAGTGTTGGTAGGATTGAGGAGGTCTTCGAAGTATTCCGCCCACCGACCAACAACGTCCCGAGTCGAGGTCAGCAGCCCACCATCGCCACTGTATACAGTGTTAACGGTGCACTGCTTCCCCCTCCTGAGACGCCTGATGGTGGACCAGAACCTCTTCGAAGCCGTCCGGAAGTCCTTCTCCATGGCCTCTCCAAACTCCTCCCACGCCCGAGTTTTTGCCTCAGCAACCACCCGAGCCGCAGTTCGCCTGGCCTGCCGATACCTGTCAGCTGCCTCTGGAGTCCCACACGCCAAAAAGGCCCGATAGGACTCCTTCTTCAGCTTGACGGCATCCCTCACTGCCGGTGTCCACCAGCGAGTTCGGGGGTTGCCGCCACGACAAGCACCGACAACCTTACGGCCACAGCTCCGATGGGCAGCCTCGACAATAGAGGTGCGGAACATGGCCCACTCGGACTCTATGTCCCCCGCCTCCCTCGGGACATGGTTGAAGCTCTCCCGGAGGTGAGAGTTGAAGCTCTCTCTGACAGGGGACTCCGCCAGGCGTTCCCAGCAGACCCTCATGACTCATTTGGGCCTGCCAGGCCTGACCGGCATCCTCCCCCGCCATCTGAGCCCACTCACCACCAGGTGGTGATCGGTTGACAGCTCCGATCCTCTCTTCACCCGAGTGTCCAGGACAAGGGGCCGCAAGTCCGACGACACGACTACAAAGTCGATCATCGAACTGCGGCCCAAGGTGTCCTGATGCCAGGTGTTAAGGTGGACACTCTTGTGCCTGAACATGGTGTTCGTTATGGACAATCCGTGTCAAGCACAGAAGTCCAACAACAGAACACCACTCGGGTTCAGATCAGGGGGGCCGTTCCTCCCAATCACGCCCCTCCAGGTCTCACTGTCATTGCCCACGTGAGCGTTGAAGTCTCCCAGAAGGACGATAGAGTCCCCGGGAGGGGCGCTCTCCAGCACCCCACCCAAGGACTCCAGGAAGGGTGGGTACTCTGAGCTGCTGTTCGGCCCGTAGGCACAGACAACAGTCAGGACCCGTCCCCCCACCTGAAGGCGGAGGGAGGCTACCCTCTCGTCCACCGGGTTGAACTCCAACGTACAGACGCCAAGCCGGGGGGCAATGAGTATTCCCACACCTGCTCGGCGTCTCTCACCAGGAGCAACTCCAGAGTGGAACAAGGTCCAACCCCTCTCGAGGATGGTGTTCCCGGAGCCCAAGCCGTGCGTTGAGATGAGTCCAACTATATCTAGTCAGAACCGCTCAACCTCACGCACCAGCTCAGGCTCCTTTCCAGCCAGAGAGGTGACATTCCACGTCCCTAGAGCCAGCCGCTGCAGCCGAGGATCAGACCGCCAGGGTCTGCCCCGCCTTCGGCCACTGCCCGGCCCGCATTGCACCCGACCCCTATGGCCCTTCCTGTGGGTGGTGGGTCCACTGGAAGGGGGGCCCATGTCTCCTTTTCGGGCTGAGCCCGGCCGAGCCCCATGGGCAGAGGCTCGGCCACCAGGCGCTCGCCGCCGTGCCCCACCTCCAGGCCTGGCTCCAGAGGGGGGCCCCGGTGACCCACGTCCGGACGAGGGACACTTGGCACCATTAATTTTATTCTCCATGAGGGCTTTTTGGGCTGCGCTTTGTCTGGTCCCTCCCCCAGTAACCTGTTTGCCATGGGTGACCCTACCACGGGCACGAAGCCCCAGACAACATAGCCCCTGGAATCCTCAGAACACACAAACCCCTCCAAAACGATAAGGTGGCAGCCCAAGGAGGGGCAAAATAGAAAATGATCCACAAAAAATTCATATTGGTCCTCAAGATGAAATTTTCCAAAACCCCCCAGTCATTTTGTCTTCTCCTCATGTCAATAAAAATCACAGTACCAATTGATCAAATCAGGTATCACCGTCTAGCTTCTATGATGCCAGGCATTCATACAAGGAGCTCAGAGACTCAAATGTGAGTGACTTCATCAGATACTTTGCACGCCGTGAAATAGTAGGAACAGGGCTACTCCAGTTTGATGACAAGCCCCAAAATTTCAGAGCTTGGAGACGCTCATTTGAAAATGCTACATATGGTTTAGATCTAACAGCAAGTGAGGAAATGGACTTAATGTTTAAACGGCTTGGCAGGGAATCCGCTGAACATGCAGAGCAGCTCAGAGCTATACACATTAACAACCCAGTTGATGGTCTCAAAATGATATGGGACAGACTTGAACAATGTTATGGCTCAGCTGAAGTGATTGAGGATGCGCTGTTTAAAAGAATAGACGCTTTCCCAAAAGTCTCATCCAAAGACTTTACGAAACTGAGAAAATTTAGCGACCTACTCATGGAAGTGCAGTGTGCTAAAGCTGAAGGAGACCTCCCTGGCCTAACGTTCCTAGATACAGCAAGAGGAGTAAATCCTATTGTTCAAAAACTCCCCTTTTACCTACAAGAAAGGTGGATTACAGTAGGAGCCAAAACATGTCTCCTTCCCTCCATTTAGTGTTCTAGTGGACGTTGTTGCACAAGAAGCTGATGCTAGAAATGACCCCAGTTTTAACTTCACCCCAAGACCCAATGCATCTAGACCAGACAGACAATCTTGGAGAGTAAACAGACAAAAAGAGATATCTGTGCACAAAACTGACGTCCTCTCCCTGTCTAGTTCAGACATACAGAGATCTCCAAACAAAGCTGTAGATGACAAAAAGCTTTGTCCTATTCACAGGAAAGCCCATCCTCTTTCAGTGTGCAGAGCATTTCGCAAGAACCCACTGTTGGATAGGAAAATGTTCTTAAAGGAAAACAACCTTAGCTTCAAATGCTGTGCCTCATCCTCACACATAGCAAAGAACTGTACGGTCAAGGTACAATGTTCTGAGTGGAACAATGAGAAACACTGCACGGCTCTTCACCCAGGATCAGCCCCCTGGCTTAAAGAAATCAAACCTGCAGCAGAGCATGGCGGGGAGCCTGACTCCATTGAATCAGAGGATATCACTTCCAAATGCACTCAGGTTTGTGGTGTGAATGAAGCAGGGAGATCATGTTCTAAAATCTGTCTTGTTAACGTCTACCCAGAGGGCCACTCACATCAAGCAGTAAGGCTTTACGCCATCCATGACGAACAAAGTAACAGATCATTAGTGCGTCCTGAGTTCTTCGAACTGTTCAATGACTGTGGCCCAAGCTCTCCATACTCACTTAAGACATGTGCAGGTATCAAAGAGACAATGGGTAGAAGAGCTACAGGTTATGTAGTGGCAGCGTTAGAGGATTCGGTCCACATCCCACTTCCTAACTTCATCCCTGACCTAGACTCTAATGCTCCCATACTAATGCTTCTTTGTCGGGACGTTATTAGAGTTCACAAAGACCGCAAACAGATAAGTGGCTCTAACAATGCACCCTACGCACAAAAATTAGACTTGGGATGGGTCATAGTCAGAAACGTGTGTTTAGGTGATGTCCACAAAACCCCTGCAGTAAAGGCTCTGTTCACTAATACAACTGAAAGAGGACGTCCTACAATGTTTGAGCCATGTCCCAATGTTTTCAACATAAAGGAGAAACATTGTGAAATACAAGTTCTATTCAACTTCAGCACCCAGTTAGAAGATGGTGCTTGTGAACCTGATCATTTAGAATGTAATGTGTTCAAACAAACAAGAAATGACAACTACATCTCACCTTCCATTCAGGACAACACCTTCTTAAAAATAATGGAAGAAGGACTAACAAAGGATACAGATAACAGCTGGACAGCTCCGTTACCATTCAAAAGTCCACGCCAAAGGCTCCCTAACAACAGACCACAGGCTCTGAACCGCCTAATGTCTCTTCTTCGCATCTTTGAAAAGAAAAAAGAGATGAAAGAGCACTTCATCACATTCATGGACAAAATATTCCATAACAAACATGCAGAAATTGCCCCTCCATTAAAAGAGGATGAGGAATGTTGGTACCTACCACTATTTGGTGTCTACCATTCCCATAAACCCAAACAGATCAGGGTCGTCTTTGACAGCAGCGCCAAATATGAAGGCGTATCCTGGAATGATGTGTTGTTAACAGGACCAGACCTCAATAACTCACTACTGGGGGTCCTAATACGCTTCAGAAAAGAAACCGTTGCCTTCACAGCAGACATCGAACAGATGTTCTACTGTTTCAACGTACAAGAACACGACAGGAACTACTTACGTTTCTTGTGGTTCCGCGACAATGACATTTCCAAAGACGTTGTGGAGTATAGGATGGGAGTCCACGTCTTTGGGAACAGCCCATCGCCATATATGGCCTGCACCAAGTCTATCCTACACAGCAAACCAGAGTGTGATCCAGATGTCAAACAGTTCATCAGGCGCGACTTCTATGTTGATGACGGACTCAAATCTCTTCGTACTGTTGAAAATGCTATCTCTCTGCTCCAAAGAACCCGTGATACACTTGCAAATTAAAATTTGAGATTGCATAAAATAGCAGCGAACAGAAAGGAAGTACTACAGGCATTCCCGACTCAAGATCATGCCAAAAATCTGAAAAACTTTGACTTTGAAGGCGATTCAATGCCCAATCAACGTAGCCTAGGCCTCCTTTGGGACCTAAAGGAAGATAATCTTCTAAAGGTCCAAGATGGCGCCGTCATGTCTGGCCGCTCGTCTTGCAACTCGTCTTGTTTCTGCTTGTTTGTCCCTGTTTCTCCTATTGTTGTTGCTCACTCTCGACCGGTGTGCCGACTCCTTCCTGGTCTACGATCGCGGGACTCTTATGGCTCTGCGCTATAACCTGGGCAGGCCGGGTTGCTACAAACAAGAGACCCTGCCGCCTCTGCTCTCTGTGATCCTGGAGTACCTGCGCTGTTACCAACCGCCGTTTTGATTGAGACGCCGCTGCTGCCGCCGGGGAAGACGTGGTGGTAAGCGGGTGAAATCTCGAGGTCTGCTGGTGTCTTCTGTGTCATCGCTGTCGGAGCCCGGATCTCTCCACTCTGACCACTGCTGCATTCCTGTTGTTGGCCCTGGTGAATGGAGCGGGCTCAACCACCATCGCCGTCGCCATTTGCAATCTCGGGGAGCTAATCTGGCGAACCTGCGGCCTCTTTGTCGGGCTCTCCACTATACCGGCGTCTCGTCGAACCAGGACCTGGAGTCGCCGGCTTTGTCATCAACGTTCCATTTCTATCTGATCAACACCAGATCTGTGGTCAACAAGACATTCATTCTGAAAGAATACTTCACCTCAAATAACCTGGACATCATCTCGGTTACTGAGACTTGGATGAACGTCAGTGAGTCGAGCGCTCTCGCGGATCTTTTGCCTCCTGACTGTGGCTACATAAATTCTCCTCGAACTTCGGGCCATGGAGGTGGAATAATATCCATGTTTAAACATTCTTATCTGTGTAAGCAATGTCCGCTGTCGTCATATGGTAGCTTCGAGTTTCATGCTTTTGTTTTGCAGACCTCGCGCCCAGTTCTGTGTATTGTTGTTTATCACCCCCCTACATACAGTGGGGCAAAAAAGTATTTAGTCAGCCACCAATTGTGTAAGTTCTCCCACTTAAAAAGATCAGAGAGGCCTGTAATTTTCATCATAGGTATACCTCAACTATGAGAGACAAAATGAGGAAAAAAAATCCAGAAAATCACATTGTCTGATTTTTAAAGAATTTATTTGCAAATTATGGTGGAAAATAAGTATTTGGTCAATAACAAAAGTTAATCTCAATACTTTGTTATATAGCCTTTGTTGGCAATGACAGAGGTCAAACGTTTTCTGTAAGTCTTCACAAGGTTTTCACACACTGTTGCTGGTATTTTGGCCCATTCCTCCATGCAGATCTCCTCTAGAGCAGTGATGTTTTGGGGCTGACGCTGGGCAACATGGACTTTCAACTCCCTCCAGAGATTTTCTATGGGGTTGAGATCTGGAGACTGGCTAGGCCACTCCAGGACCTTGAAATGCTTCTTACGAAGCCACTCCTTCGTTGCCCGGGCGGTGTGTTTGGGATCATTGTCATGCTGAAAGACCCAGCCACGTCTCATTTTCAATGCCCTTGCTGATGGAAGGAGGTTTTCACTCAAAATCTTACGATACATGGCCCCATTCATTCTTTCCTTTACACGGATCAGTCGTCCTGGTCCCCTTGCAGAAAAACAGCCCCAAAGCATGATGTTTCCACCCCCATGCTTTACTGTAGGTATGGTGTTCTTTGGATCCAACTCAGCATTCTTTCCCCTCCAAACACGACAAGTTGAGTTTCTACCAAAAAGTTCTATTTTGGTTTCATCTGACCATATGATGTTCTCCCAATCCTCTTCTGGATCATCCAAATGCTCTCTAGCAAACCGCAGACGGGCCTGGACGTGTCCTGGCTTCAGCAGGGGGACACGTCTGGCACTGCAGGATTTGAGTCCCTGGCGGCGTAGTGTTTTACTGATGGTAGCCTTTGTTACTTTGGTCCCAGCTCTCTGCAGGTCATTCACTAGGTCCCTCCGTGTGGTTCTGGGATTTTTGCTCACCGTTCTTGAGATCATTTTGACCCCACGGGGTGGGATCTTTCGTGGAGCCCCATATCGAGGGAGATTATCAGTGGTCTTGTATGTCTTCCATTTTCTAATAATTGCTCCCACAGTTGATTTCTTCACACCAAGCTGCTTACCTATTGCAGATTCAGTCTTCCCAGCCTGGTGAAGGTCTACAATTTTGTTTCTGGCGTCCTTTGACAGCTCTTTGGTCTTGGCCATAGTGGAGTTAGGAGCGTGACTGTTTGAGGTTGTGGACAGGTGTCTTTTATACTGATAACGAGTTCACACAGGTGCCATTAATACAGGTAACGAGTGGAGGACCAAGGAGCCTCTTAAAGAAGTTACAGGTCTGTGAAAGCCAGAAATCTTACTTGTTTGTAGGTGACCAAATACTTATTTTCTACCATAATTTGCAAATAAATTCTTTAAAAATCAGACAATGTGATTTTCTGGATTTTTCTTCCTCATTTTGTCTCTCATAGTTGAGGTATACCTATGATGAAAATTACAGGCCTCTCTGATCTTTTTAAGTGGGAGAACTTACACAATTGGTGGCTGACTAAATACTTTTTTGCCCCACTGTATAATAAGGTCTTTATTGATGAACTTGGTGATCTTTTGTCGATAATATTAACGAGGTACGATGCTGTTTTATTACTTGGAGATCTTAACATTCATGTCTGTTGCCCTGATAAACCATTAGTAAGTGATTTCACGAATCTGATAGACTGTTTTGGCTTATTGCAACATGTGTTTAGCCCCACGCATGTTCAGGGACATACACTTGACTTGGTTTTGTCTTATGGTTTAAATGTCACTAATCTTAGAATCGAGGATGCCGTGTTTTCTGATCATTGTCCTGTCTTGCTTATGATGCTGTGATATCCATCCCTGCTTCTGTATGTTCTGTTCGTATGATCAACCCGACAACTGCTGCTCATTTTTCCTCTCTATTTCTCGGCTGTCCCATCCTTGAAAATCTTGATCCTGAAGGACTTAGCTTGTGGTTTCAGTCTACCTGTCAAACAATCCTGGACACAGTAGCTCCTTTGAAAACCAGGGCACTTAAAGCAAATCCTCAGCCTTGGTTGAATGCCACCACTCGTGCTGCAAAACAGAGGTGCAGGCAGGCAGAGAGAAAGTGGAAAAAGGATGGGCTTCAGGTATCCCTTCAAATTCTGAGGAATTGCTGGTCATGCTACCGGTCAACTGTCAGACAAGTTAAGCAAAATTATTTATCACATATTATTTCATCCAATCGTCAAAAGCCTCGTGTACTATTTCACACTATTGATTCTGCTCTCAGCCCCCCACAGCTGCCAGCCGTTGTCCCCCCTGATCATACTTGTGATGACTTTTTGAATTTCTTTATTGACAAAATAGCAGCTGTTAGAGCTTCAATTCCTTCAATTTCTCCCTCCTTTGCTCTTCACTCTATCTCCTCCCCCTGGGACAAATCTTCAGGAACCATAAATGTGCTTTTCATCTGTATGCAGATGATACTCAGATCTATGTGCCAGTTAACCACAAGGATCTTTTGGCCTTGGTAGGTCTGTTAGCCTGCCTTGAGGATGTCAAAACCTGGATGTCGCAGAACTTTTTACACTTAAATGACACCAAAACAGATATTATAGTTTTTAACCCCCCCACTCATCAGCCTTTAGCTGCTGATCTTGGTCCTCTATCCAAACAGACAAAATCGGTGGTCACTAGTCTTGGTGTCCAGTTGGACAGCATGCTGAACCTGGACAAACAGATAAGTGCCACTGTGAAGGCCAGCTTTTTCCATCTCAGGCGTTTAGCAAACATTTTTTAACCCGGTGTGACCTGGAAACAGTAATCCACGCTTTCATCACCAGCAGACTAGATTACTGTAATGCACTTTTATTTGGCATACCTCAAAAACATCTTTCACGTCTCCAATTGGTCCAGAATGCTGCAGCACGGCTTTTGACAAACACCAGAAAAAGAGATCACATTTCCCCCATCCTGGCCTCCCTTCATTGGTTGCCCGTAACTTACCACGTACATTTTAAGATTCTTTTATACGTTTTTAAATCTTCAAATGCTCTGGCCCCCTCCTATCTTTCGGAGCTTCTCCAGCTCCATGCTCCAGCTCGCCCCCTTCGGTCGACTGAGTTGGTGCTGCTGAAGGTGCCACGGTCTCGCCGGAGGATGTGGGGGACAGAGCATTTTCTGTGGCGGGTCCGAGGTTGTGGAACCTGCTACTGCTACAGATTCGACAAGCCTCGTCTCTGGCTGTCTTTAAGTCAACTTAAAACCTACTTGTTTGCCTTGGCTTTCCCCCCATCTTGAGCCTTTCTATCTTTGTCATGTTATTTTATGTCTTTGTTTTTATTGTTCATATATGTTTAATGTTTCACATTCTTTTGTGGTGTTTTTATCTGTTTTGTTCAGCGCTTTGTATCAGCTGCCGCTGTTCTTGCCGCTGGGGCTCAGTGGTTAGAGCGGTCGTCCTCCAATTTGAAGGTTGGTGGATCGATCCCGGCTTCCACCGCCACATGTCGAAGTGTCCTTGGGCAAGACACTGAACCTCATGTTGCCCCCCGATCTGCGTATCGGGTTGTGTGAGTGTTAGCCCCTACCCTCTCCCCCCGGTTTACATATTGGGTTGTGTGAATGGGTGAATGCAAAACCTTGTAGTGTGAAAGTGCTTTGAGTGGTCTGAATGACTAGAAAAGCGCTATACAAATACAGGACATTTACCATTTAAAGCGCTCTAAAATAAAGTTGACTTGACTTGACTTGACCTTAGTAAAGACTGCTTCACCTTTGAGGTATCTGATGAGACAAAGCCCTTTACTAGACAAGGTGTTCTATCAACAATAAACAGTCTATATGATCTGCTGGGCTTTGCAGCACCAGTAACTATAGTAGGAAAGTCAGTTCTGCGTGAACTCACAGCTGAAAATAGAGACTGGGATGCTCCACTACCCCAAGAAATGGAAGGGTCCTGGACACAATGGAAAGACTCGCTGAAGGAACTGTCAAACATGAACATTCCCAGAACATACACAGCCATTTCCCTCTAAACAGCTGCGAAAAAAGAGTTGTGCGTTTTTTCAGACGAATCTACAAAAGCCATAGCTGCAGTGGCTTATCTAAAAGTGACAGACGCGGAAGGAAACAGTCAAATAGGTTTTGTAATGGGAAAGGCTAAGCTAGCTCCGCGCCCAGATCAGACTATTCCGAGATTAGAGCTTAGTGCTGCTGTTTTAGCGGTAGAGCTTTCAGATCTTATCTCAGATGAACTTGACCTTAAACTAGATCACACAACATTCTACACAGACAGCAAAGTTTTCCTAGGTTATATCTACAACGAGACTAGAAGATTTTATGTCTATGTGAGTAATCGTGTGACAAGAATCCGAAGATCTTCTCAACCAAGCCAGTGGCATCACGTAGCCAGCAGTCAGAACCCCGCAGATCACGCCACTCGTTCTGTTCCTGTCAGGTTCAGTGTCTGTGTGTGCTGTGTTTTTGTGTTGGGTGAGTCATCTGTCTGCAGGAGGATCTACGCTGGAGGGTGAGGCAGATTATCTACACCTGGTTGCGATCAGCGCTGATGAGGAGCAGGGTGCTACTTAAGCCTGAAGCAGACGTTCATTCAGTGCCTGGTTGTTGACCTAAATGGTAGCTCCCTTGTGCCGTCCTAGTGATAATTATTTCCTAGTGATTCCAAGAACCTTTGTGATTTTGAGAAACGTTTTGAAACCTTTATGCTCCTTGTGAAGACGCTCGTTGGATTTTTGTGTGCAACTAAACCTGTTCTCTCCAGGATTGTTCACCCTCTCCAGGATTGTTCACCCTGCTCCTGGAGTTTCCGAGAGCACTTCTGTGTCCAGCGACTGATCGCCTGAAGCCTGATCTGTCTCACTCCGGCTTCCTCACACCACCTGGTCTCCTCCATCCTGGACTCACCCGACCTGGACTCACCATCTCCCTGCACAGCACCGCACTGGACCTGCCCTCCCTTCAAGTGTGATCACCTGCCTCATCTTGTGAGTTGTCATCTTCTCTATGAGCAAGATCTCTCAGTCCGTAACAGTGACTCTGGAACTAACTCTCCTCTCCGTTACAGTGCTGAGATTTTCCCCGGCGCACCAGATCACCGAGCACATTCACTGCACTGTAAATAATAATCTAATTGTAAATAAACCCTTCACTTTTGCACCTGAGCTGCTGTCTGAGTCCTGCAATGTGGGTCACAAAAATCACTGAGCCCGTGACAGTTCCTGCATACCAGCTGCCGCTTAGTAACTGGCTCACTGGCCCTGACTTTTTGCATCAGATCCAGAGTTCTTCAAAAGACTCTTACGACCTTGTTGAGCCTAGCATGGACTCAGAAGTGAGACCTCAAGTAACTGCACTCAAAACAACAGCCTTAACCAAAGCACTTGGCTCTGACAGATTTACCAAGTTTTCCACCTTCAAATAACTCAGACGTGCTCTTTCCAGACTAATACATGTCATTCACAACTTCAAATCACCACCAAGCAAAGTCAAACACTGTCATGGCTGGCATTACTGCGAAACAGGGCTTACTGTGGATGAGTTTGAGCAAGCTCAGAACCTCATCATTCGAGCAGTACAACAGGATGTTTATACTGAAGAAATCAAGTGTGTGCAAAAACTTGAAAAATTACCCAAAATCAGTCCTCTCAAAAACTTGGACCCCTATTTGGATGAAAATGGTCTTCTTAGAGTAGGTGGCCGCATCAGAGACTCAAACGTCAGCCAAGAGGAGAAAAACCCTCTCATAGTTCCTGGTCAACACCATGTTGCGGCTCTTCTCATAACAGCACCACCAAGAGCAGATTCAGCATCAGGGTCGCCTCTTCACAGAGGGAGCTGTTCGCTCTGCAGGATGGTGGATAGTGGGTGGTAAAAGAAAAGTGAGCACAATCATTCATCATTGTGTTACCTGCAAAAGACTTCATGCCCCTCTGTGAGACAGTCTGGAGGGAGGTTTGCCATTTTTTGTGTGCTCAATGGACCCCCCGTTCACAAATGTAGGCTTAGATGTGTTTGGTCCATGGTTGGTGTCTTCAAAACGCACAAGAGGAAGTGTCAATCAGAATAAACGGTGGGCTGTCATATTCACGTGCTTGAGTATCAGAGCGGTGCACATTGAGGTGGTGGAGTCACTTGAAACATCTAGCTTTATTAATGCATTCCGGCGATTCCTTGCTGTGAGAGGACCAGTAAAATACATTCGCTCTGATCAAGGTACCAATTTTGTGAGTGCATGTAAAGAACTGAAAATTCCTTCAAACTTGGACCACACAGTTGTGCACACCTTCCTAAGAGAACATGGCTGTATGTGGACCTTTAATCCACCACGTGCCTCCCATTTCAGCGGATCATGGGAAAGAATGATAGGGTTAGCTCGGAGAATATTGGACTGTATGTTTTTTCAGCTCAAAACCACTAAACTCACACATGAGGTTCTTGTCACCTTCATGGCAGAGGTGTCTGCCATCATAAACTTTAGGCCCCTCATTCTGGTTTCATCAGACCCCAGTGACCCCTTTATCTTGACCCCAGCTGTTCTCTTAACTCAAAAAGCAGCACTTCTTCCGGCTCCAACTGAAAAATTCACAGCATCTGATCTCTACAAACACCAGTGGCGCCAGGTTCAGTACCTGTCAAACATCTTGTGAGACAAATGGAGGAAAGAGTTCCTTCCCACTCTCCAGCCGCGACGCAAATAGCAATCTAGCCAGCTCAATGTGAGCGTAGGAAGTGTCGTGGTCCTCAAAACCAGTCAAGTGCCAAGAAATAAATGGACTCTTGGTTTCATAACTAAGGTGTTGCCAAGTAAAGATGGTAAAATACGTACTGTGGAAGTTAAGGTAGCTAAAGATGGTACCAAGGTATTAACCAGACCTATCTCAGACATTGTACTTTTGATTCCTTCTTAACATGTTTGTTTTCCTTAATAGTGGCGTTTATTTAATGCCAGACGGGGAGTGTTCTGTTATGACTACAGTTGTCAAATGTACTTCTAAATATCTTTTCTGAGTCTGTTTATTTTTCATTATGTGTTTACAACACCTTCTGTGCTTGCTCTCAGTAATGCAGCTTAGAAACTGTTTTATTTTGAAAGAACTTTATTGAACAGGAAGTTAACTCAGCCGAACAGAACAAGTAAGAAACCACATCAGCCTGGAGTCTACGGTGTCTTTTGGAAGAAAATACTGTACATCTCTTGTTTATGGTTGCATCGCCAGTATGTATTGAAATTATAAGTTTGCCAATGCAGTATTTGGTTGTAAAACGAGTTTTTTGTTATGCTAATTACCCGCGATTTGTGAGGTCGTTCAGGAGGACCTTTGTGTTACAAATTTACACATTTAGACATACATGTGTTAGACAGTTGCAATGAGGCATATAAATGCATATTATATTCCACATATGCATATTATTTCTGTATTGTTTGTTTTGTTTTCAGTTTCACCCTTTTGAATGTCATTAAACCTGCTGACAGCGTTCATCGGTCTTCAGAGTGGTGATATAAGAAAGGTGTTGATGCCCCTGCCTCAGACATGCACTCGTAACGGCACATTACTGGTAATTACCATGTGTATTAAGTAGGTAATTACAGAGTAAGTACAACAGAAATTACTCAGCATTTACCTGATACATACATGGAAAATTATAGCATATATGTGGTAAATACCACATGTAATAAGGAGGTAAATACAGAGGAAGTACTGCTGCATTTACTAAGATAAAACCTCCACTATTACCCATCAACTCAATTAGGTTGTGACCAGTTTAGATTTGTAATAACTAAAATTAAATTGTACCTTCCAATAAATTACCTTTTCTTACATGTCCTTCAGTTTTTAGAAGTATTTACCTTGTACTTACCTGTAACAACCCCCTACACCTGTAGGAACAGTTTTCTTCTAGGATCCAGTTACATCTTAAATACTGGGTATGTTCTTGCTGGAGTTCTTAATAAATACTTAGTAAATAAGCTGAATCTGGACTGTAAAAGGAAGTCTGGTTTGTTTCCATGTTGTTACCAGGTTCTTACCATATAATTTCTAATACATTGTAACAGACACTTTTACCATCGTATCTTCTGCAATGATGAAAAGGGAATGATCTTGTAATGTTTCAGGCATGGAAAATACTCCAGAGTGCAAGGAGCGGAGACTGTTCTTGAAGTTAAAAGATTTATTGAGTAGGTGCAGAGTGAGCTGGAACACAGGATCTTTGTAACCAGAACTCATGTTGTTCTGCAGTGGTGAAAGGCCAGAGTCAGTGGATGGAAACACAGATGAGTTTTATCAGTGATATTGGAAAGAAAGTTCAGTGTTAACGTAGAACTTACGTAGTACTTACAGACGGACTCAATGATCACAGCTGATGGACTATCATGTGGTATTCAAACCCATTTATTCAGTTAACCACAGACACACATTAAGAGCTGAAATCATAAGATCAAACATAAAATCAGCCTTTGCTAACTACACCCTAAAAAGGAGAGAGGAAGTGCTAACGTCAGCATGCTAGCTCACTCTAAAACGGGTTTACATAAAAAAATTGAATTTAAAAATTATCTGAAATGTAAACGACACATACAATCCACAAACATACCTGTTTTCCTTTCAGCTAGATGTTAAATTAAAGATGGATGGACAATGATAAGGTTCTGATCAGCTATCTTCTGGAAAACAGTAGCATTTCAACCTTCTTCTTCTTGTTTCTTGGTGGGTGCCATCTAACTTTTACATGCATTTCTGCCACCTACTGTACTGGAGTGGGGGCAGGAATATAAATGCAGACAAAAAATTCTCTTCAATAAACCACTTTGAAACAATCTTTAACTTATATTTACTTTCTTCACCATTTAGTTAATACTTTACATTTATTCCTCCACCCCAAGTTTCTTTCAGTTTCTCTCTAAGGTTTTCTCTACCTTTTACATATTTAAAACATGTACAGTAGGTGGCAGAAATGCATCTAAAAGTTTGATGGCACCCTCCAAGAAACAAGAAGAAGAAGGTGGAGGAGGAGGAATGCTGCTGTTTTCCAGAAGAAAATTAATCATAAGATTATCATTTTCCAGCTTTAATTTAACATAGCTGAAACGCGAACAGGTATGCTTGTGGATTGTATGTATTGTTTACATTTCAGATAATTTTAAAATTAGTACCACCGCCAATAATAAATCAATCACTTCTCCACTCCGAGCCGAAACTGCAACTTCTCCAAGATGGCGCCAATCCTTCCAGTTAGATCTAGCAGCACAGCCAGTTTATGATCCCGCTCCTGGACCTCCCGGTCCCGTCCGAGACTCACAGCCAGCTGGTCGCGGTACTGCTGCGAGACCGCATCCAGTTTGCGATCCAGCTCTCTGAATCTTTTAGTCCAAGTGTTGCCAGATGCAGCCCATCAACGCTGATTAGCAGGTACCCCACAATCAATAATCCAAATATGTAGACATCCTCCACGTCTCAGAGCAGACAGGCATACCATCTTCCACTCTCCCCAGGAATCCATGGTAAACCCGGCCGGAAGGGTCGACTCAGGGCATGACGGCTCCCCTTTTTTAGCCTTAAGTTTGAAAAGACGTTGTCCAATGCGTTGAGTGACCACGAAACCAGATCCACTTTTTAATTTTCAGTTCGCAGCAGCCAGTACAGAGAAACCCAGAGACACGCAGACAAAAAAAGCAGGAACAGTGGGGGAGGAGGGAAAGATAAGGGAGAAGCTGGAAAGCATTCGTTCCCAATGAGAGGCACAAGTAGAGATAATTCATTAATAAATAAATGAATAAACAGACAGACAGACAGACAGACAGACAGACAGGACTTAGAAAATGGGACGGCCTGTCTTTTTATTTCTACCCTGCTCAGGGCTTCTGTATAAATATGTAATGGTGAAAAACACATTTTAAAAATTAATTTGGTCATAACTACTTTGTAAAGCATTGAATTGAAAAGGATGGTTACCAAACTTTAGTTTGAGCCCATTTGTTCCCGAGGCCACAGGCTGGGTTCTACTTCAGAGAGAGAGGTGAGGGACAAACATGTACAGTAGTTTACCTGTCCTCTAGGAGAGTACAGCTAAACAGTTACAACTTCAAGAATCAACAAAGTCCAGGTTGACAGTTTGTTTATGAACAGAACAAGCAGCATGAGGTTTTGTGGACTTAGTGTTTGTAAATCTAATAAGATGAACCATCCACTCTGTCCAATAATTAGAACAATCTAGAGATAATAGGAACAGTTTCAGACTACAGACATAACAATCTCACCTCATCCTCATGTTGCTCCGTCTGCTCCGTCTGTTTGGACTGTTCCTCCTCCAGCTTTTCCGCCTGATACATCCAAAAATTTTCCATGTTTCTTTTAAAAAGTAGATGTTCTGTTCAGCGTTGCTGAGAACCCGAAAGGAACAAGCACAGGTGGTGGCAGAGTGAGGTCAGGTGCTGCTCAGGTGACAGTGAGGTATCAGGGTTCTGGGTCCGTCTCTCTGATCCTCATAGGATTATATTCTCTTTATTCACCAGATAACTGGGACAAAATATTGTAAAGATATTTATCACAGAATAAAAATAATTAGTGTTTCTAAAAACACAACGGATACAAAAGTGTTTTTGAACATAATACAAAGTAAACAGCTCCTGCTGCTGTTATTAGATTCCTGATGAAAAATTTAACCGGTCCTATCCATTACCACCCCCTCCCCCCCTCCCCCCCTCCCCCCTCTGGTGGAGTGAGTGCTGCTGTGTTTTCTGAGTGAGGTTTTCTATCGCTGCAGTAAAGTATCATTCGCTCATTTATTTACCATTCTAGTTTAGTTATTATCTAGTTGTTGTTTATTGACTAGTCGGTGTGACCCGGCCCGGTGTGGCACCATGCCTGAGGTGAAGGGAGGGGCGGAGCTTGAAAGGCTGTCATGCTGTCAAACTGGTCCCGACAGTAAACTGCTCGGTGGAAGAAACTGGTTTAGCAGTGGGACAGGTGGAGGGTTACAGCAGCATTAAGTCTGCCTCCTACATGAACAGGGACATTGTTATATTTCTGGAAAGCACGTCTAAAGTTACTGACATCGTAGAGAAAGGTGTTGTGATACATGACATCTTCACACCTGTTCTCTGGTTAGAAAGATCACGATCTCTAACGCTCCAACGTTTGTTGAAAATGAAACTCTAGTTAAAGAGTTGTCCCGGTATGGACAGGTTGTCTCACCTGTAAAGATTGTCTCTGCTGAAGCATGTGGTGTGACACTGCCAGCAGGTGTTAATGATCCTGAAGAGCAAACCTGTCTTTTAATTTTAAGATCGACAGGTTTAATTAGGGATGTCCCGATCAAGATTTTTTGCCCTCGAGTCCGAGTCATTTGATTTTGAGTATACAGAGTCCCGATCCAATTTTACATTAAAAAAATGAATAAAAAGGAGCAAATAAATAGATCCAGGACGTTCCTTATGTTGGACTGCAGGGACAGGACAGCCAGCAGTCCTGGGACTGGGACAGCCAGTTGCGTCCACTCCAGCACGTCCTGAGGTTTCCCCTGGGCTTCTTCACGGTGGGGAGTCATGAAGTTGTTACTTGTGTGTAAAAACGAACATGAAGAGAGCGCATTTCTGTACTGTGAGCACGCAAACAGTCCGAACGCAAACAAACCGGTGGACGGACATTACGTTATTAAATAAAACGTTATGTAATAGTAGCCAGTCAGCTGAGGCAGAATGCTGCCCATCCTGAGCCGGGTTCTGGTTCTGGTTCTGGTTCTGGTTCTACTAGAGGTTTCTTCCTGTTAAAAGGGAGTTGTTCCTTTCCACTGTCTCTAATCGTGCTGCTCAGGATGGAGGATTGCTCTGAATTAACAATTCAACCCAATCAGCTGGTTCCTTAGATAGGAAATATTTTATTATTAATTGGTTGATTTTTACGTGAAGTGCCTTGAAATGACTTTGTTATGAACTGGCGCTTTATAAATAAATAAACTTGAAACTTGAACGGCAGACACTGCATAAAGAATGACATGATCATGGGATGTCTTCTGCATGCAGTAAGTGATCACCTCCACTCCATGAACCAGTTTAAGATAATATCATAGGGATTTAAAATGACTATAAACTAACACCGGTACTCATGCTAACGCGGCTAGCAAAGCTAGTGGAGCTAACGGGGCAACATTCTCAACACATCATCCACCGAGCCAAATAAAAAAAACTTACCTCGAAGAAAATATACTCGTCAAGGCTTTTATAAGTCCTCATCTTCTCCACTGTTGTGTAGACTACAGGACTGTTAACATTCACATTTTCACACACGTTGCGCCCGGTCGTCATGGAAACACGTCCCCTCTTAAAATGGCAGCTGCGGGTTGCGAGGGAAACTATCCCGCATACTGACGTCACACGAAAAGGTGTATAGATGCGTTAAACTAATAAAAATATATATACATATATGTCCGAGTCCTTATCGGGAGGTAACGTCCGATTCTGATCGAGACTGAAACTACGTGATCGAGCCCGATTTCCGATCACGTGATCAGATCTGGACATCCCTAGGTTTAATTATATGGTTTTAGCTTCATCTGAGACCATGAACTGTTTTGGTTGTGGTGCAGAGTTGTGTTCATTTTATCAGCCATTTTTAAATTTAGTATTAGTCCGGTTTTGATCGTGCTTGTTTTTAATCACATTTAGTCAACCTTATCTTGTTTTTATTTAGTCTAGTTTTAGTCGACTAAAAGTTGGGCAATTTAGTTTTTATTTTAGTCCAACAAAACATTTTATTTGTTTAGTTTTAGTCAAAATGTGTCAAAATTTTAGTCTAGTTTTGGTCAGGACAATCATTTTACCCTTTTAATGTGTTTGTCAGCAGATAATATTGAACATTTCCATCTGATCTAAAATTATTTCACACATTTTCTTTCATCTTTTTTATGAAACACACAAATATCCTATTTTATGCAGAAATAATCCAATTTTAATATCACAAAACTAAAAAAATTAGATTTAACATTTTTCTTTGACAGAAATTTAGACTGCACAGATGTACCTTCCCTAAGAAAAGTACTGTAACCCTTATTTTCTGGTTAGCTTACCAGCTCTCGGGGCGCAGGGAAATAAGCGGCTACAGTTAATTTCGGAACTCCTCTTTATTAACAGAACGGCATAGGTTATTGAACATAAAATACTTACTGCACTTCATAAAAGTAAACAAAATATTAGATGTATAAATAAAGATTACAGTCGACCACCACTGCAAAAGAAATGTCCTCATTTCGAATAGCCAATTACACAAATGTAACACACAACAAATGTAAAAGTTACACAAACCACATCAGTGAACGTAACTCAGAATACAAATTCAGAATGCTGCGTCAAACGTATTTCAGCTGGAGCACAATGTAAACACACTAAACAACCCCAACCATGTGGTAGTAAACTGAAAGTCCCTTATGTAACAAAGTCTCTAAATTTACTGGGACGCCTGACCTGGCGGCCACTGCGTGAAGTCACAGGCACCGGCACCTGCAACCGTGAAGGGGATCCAGTAGAGTCTGCTGGACCCACTCCTGAGGAAACAGGTGAAGGAAGTTGAACATGTGGGCTCCGAGAAGAGGAAATGTCCCCCTGATTAAATGTCCGAACAGAGGCCAAGGAAGACTGCTTCCCAGACCCTTCAGGCACATGTGGTGGGGTTGGAGGTCGAAAGGGCAAAGCTCCCGACAGAGCTGTGAGGCCGGATGAAGGTGCACTCGATGGACCCGGTTCAGATACAGGTGGAGGTGTATGTGACTGAGGGGGTTCATGAGATGGCACAGTCCCCTTGTATGCTTTCAGCCTGTTGTGGTGCACCACCCACTTACTTGAACGTCAACTTCTCGGATTACTTATCTCGTAAGTGACCCCAGGACATCCGTCCTTCTCCATTCGCCAGCAGATGATAAAGGGACCCTTCCATCTCGGAGCAAGCTTGTTCATCTGCTGTGCAGGGTCATCCAGAAGAACAAGGTCACCAGGTGCATGTGGATGAAACACAGATTTTTTGTCATAATAATACTTCTGGTGTCTCTTGTTAGAAGCTGAGTTTTTAGCTGCATTCTGAAGAGTATGTGACAGCCGAGTGGACAGATCGTTAGCATGAGCAGCTGGTGTACCTGGCGTGACAGTGGTCACAGCAGGTCCACAGTTCAACAGTACATTAACTGGCAAAATAGGCTCCCTGCCATGCACCAGAAAGAAGGGAGAAAATCCAGTACTGGAATGAACACAGGAGTTACATGCCATTTCAAATTGGGGTAAATACAAGTCCCATTCGGTTTTTCAGAGTTCTTCTCAACCATGCCATCAGACTGAGCATGGTATGGTGAAGTCCGCGTTTTGGTGATGCCAAGCCTGCTGCAGAGATGCTTAATGAGGTCAGATTCAAATTGTCGACCTTGATCTGTGTGAATGGATTCAGGCACTCCATGTTTCCTTATACAGTCCTCAAAAATGCATTTTGCAACTGTGACAGCACATTTATCTTTCATTGGAAACAGGTTGACATACCAAGTGAAATAATCCATCACCTCAAGAACCCGTTGCCTTGTGAGGTAACCGAAAGCTCTGTGATGTCAGCAGCAACTTTCTGAAAAGGCCTCTCTGCACTAATTGGCTGTTATGGGGCCCTCTGCTGGGGAACAGGGGAAGAGCACTTTTGACATGGCACACATTCAGCACAAAACTTAAATATGTCTTGAGACATGTATGGCCAATAACACATACAGTGGGGCAAAAAAGTATTTAGTCAGCCACCAATTGTGTAAGTTCTCCCACTTAAAAAGATCAGAGAGGCCTGTAATTTTCATCATAGGTATACCTCAACTATGAGAGACAAAATGAGGAAAAAAAATCCAGAAAATCACATTGTCTGATTTTTAAAGAATTTATTTGCAAATTATGGTGGAAAATAAGTATTTGGTCACCTACAAACAAGTAAGATTTCTGGCTTTCACAGACCTGTAACTTCTTTAAGAGGCTCCTCGGTCCTCCACTCGTTACCTGTATTAATGGCACCTGTGTGAACTCGTTATCAGTATAAAAGACACCTGTCCACAACCTCAAACAGTCACGCTCCAAACTCCACTATGGCCAAGACCAAAGAGCTGTCAAAGGACACCAGAAACAAAATTGTAGACCTTCACCAGGCTGGGAAGACTGAATCTGCAATAGGTAAGCAGCTTGGTGTGAAGAAATCAACTGTGGGAGCAATTATTAGAAAATGGAAGACATACAAGACCACTGATAATCTCCCTCGATCTGGGGCTCCACGCAAGATCTCACCCCGTGGGGTCAAAATGATCACAAGAACGGTGAGCAAAAATCCCAGAACCACACGGAGGGACCTAGTGAATGACCTGCAGAGAGCTGGGACCAAAGTAACAAAGGCTACCATCAGTAACACACTACGCCGCCAGGGACTCAAATCCTGCAGTGCCAGACGTGTCCCCCTGCTGAAGCCAGGACACGTCCAGGCCCGTCTGCGGTTTGCTAGAGAGCATTTGGATGATCCAGAAGAGGATTGGGAGAACATCATATGGTCAGATGAAACCAAAATAGAACTTTTTGGTAGAAACTCAACTTGTCGTGTTTGGAGGGGAAAGAATGCTGAGTTGGATCCAAAGAACACCATACCTACTGTAAAGCATGGGGGTGGAAACATCATGCTTTGGGGCTGTTTTTCTGCAAGGGGACCAGGACGACTGATCCGTGTAAAGGAAAGAATGAATGGGGCCATGTATCGTAAGATTTTGAGTGAAAACCTCCTTCCATCAGCAAGGGCATTGAAAATGAGACGTGGCTGGGTCTTTCAGCATGACAATGATCCCAAACACACCGCCCGGGCAACGAAGGAGTGGCTTCGTAAGAAGCATTTCAAGGTCCTGGAGTGGCCTAGCCAGTCTCCAGATCTCAACCCCATAGAAAATCTCTGGAGGGAGTTGAAAGTCCGTGTTGCCCAGCGTCAGCCCCAAAACATCACTGCTCTAGAGGAGATCTGCATGGAGGAATGGGCCAAAATACCAGCAACAGTGTGTGAAAACCTTGTGAAGACTTACAGAAAACGTTTGACCTCTGTCATTGCCAACAAAGGCTATATAACAAAGTATTGAGATTAACTTTTGTTATTGACCAAATACTTATTTTCCACCATAATTTGCAAATAAATTCTTTAAAAATCAGACAATGTGATTTTCTGGATTTTTTTTCCTCATTTTGTCTCTCATAGTTGAGGTATACCTATGATGAAAATTACAGGCCTCTCTGATCTTTTTAAGTGGGAGAACTTACACAATTGGTGGCTGACTAAATACTTTTTTGCCCCACTGTACATCTTGCTCTCTGAAGTGTGCATTCTGCACTCATATGTCCACTGAACTGATTTCCATGCAGTCCCGCCAAGGCTGTAGGAATAAGAGCAGCTGGCAAAACAACCTGAAATGTTGTGGGAGATTGTGGGCTTGCTTTAATTTTTCTGCAAAGAACACCCTGTCTAATTACCAACTTGGGAAAGTCATGCCACAGTTTCTTTAACACAGGGGAAGAATGTTTTAATCGCCCAATATGGGGTCTTTTCCCACCTTCTGCAAGCCATGAGAGGACCTCTCTAATGCAGTCATTGTCCTGTTGGTGTTTTTTTAGTGCACCTGAATCCATAGACAGAGTGTGGCTGATTTCTGGGGAAACAGTGCTAACATCACTTGTGTCATTAACTGAAGAGACCCTGTCAGTTGTGGTGGTGATGACATTCACACACTGAACAGCTTTATCTCTGCTGTGGGGCGTCTGGACATTGCATCTGCATTGGCGTGCTGGTTACCTTCACGATGTATGATATTAAAGTCATAAACATCCAGCTCCAGCAGCCACCTGCTGCATCTGCCTGTAGGATCGTGGTCCACAGAAGCCTTTTTTAAATTTAGCAGGGGCTTACGATCAGTGATGACTGTGAAGGGACTGCCAGAGAGAAAATGTCTGAAATGTCTTACAGACCAAACAACTTCCCAGAGCTCCCTGTCAAAAGTAGACCATTTCTTTTCAGATGGGCTGAGTGTATGACTTGCATATTCAATCACATGTTCTTTATTGTCCGTACGTTGTGCCAACACAGAACCAATCCCATTTTGCGAGGCATCAGTGTATAAAAGAAAGGGCTGTGAGAAAATGGGATGTGTCATAATCGGAGGATTTGTGAGAGCATGTCTCAGTGACAGAAAAGCATCCTCACAGTCAGCAGTCCATTTAAATATGGCTCCCTTGTATGTTAGAGCATGGAGTGGAGCAGCAATGAGGGAAAAGTTCTTAATAAACCTATGATAATAGGAACACAGTCCAATGCAAGGGCCTTGTTTGATATGATATAATTGGGGGGTCAATGTGAGGCCCGAAGCACTAGCGGCCGGGGGTCTGCCAACGTCTAAGCCAACGACTTACAGATGGCCGGAGGCGATTTTTGAAGCATTTCTGACTGCATATTTCATGATATATTTGAATTAGAATTAGAAGAATTAGAATGCCCTTTATTGTCATTATACAACGTACAACGAGATTGGAGAGCTTCTCCTGCTTCAGTGCAAACAGTAATAAAATTAAAAAAAATTAAAAAAAGGGCACAATTGCCAATATGTACAAAGAATAAAATGCAAAATTGCCAATATGTACAAAAACACAATAAAGATATAAATAGTAAAAAAGAACAAGAAATATAAATAGACATAAAAATGTATTGCACAGATAAAATATATTGCACACAGTAATGTTATTTGCAGCATTCACAGAATGATAGTGAGGTAGAATATTGCACGTTTGCATTGTGGGTGGGTGGAATTTACAATTGAGAGTTCAGGGTTGTAATGGCTCTCGGGAAGAAACTGTTTCTCAGTCTGTTTGTCTTTGCCTTTGCACATCTGTAGCGCCTACCAGATGGCAGAAGCTCAAACAGCTGGGAACTGGGGTGTGAATTGTCCATGGTGATGCTCCGGGCTCTGCTGAGACACCGGGAGCGGTAAATGTCTGTCAGGGAGGGGAGGGGGCAGCCAACAATCCTCTGTGCTGCCTTCACTGTCCTCTGGAGCCTTGCTCTGTCTGCTTCAGTGCAGCTCCCGTACCAGGTGGAGATACAGTACGTGAGCACGCTCTCGATGGACGAGCGGTAGAAGGTCAGCAGCAGCTTTGGGTCCAGGTTGTTCTTCCTGAGAACTCTCAGGAAGTGTAGACGCTGCTGAGCCTTTTTTATGGCAGCGGAGATGTTGGCTGTCCAGGAGAGGTCATTGCAGATGTGGACTCCCAGGAACCTGAATGTGTGGACCCTCTCCACACATTCGCAGTTGATGTAGAGGGGGGGGGGGTCAGTCCTGTTCCTCCTGAAGTCTACGATGATCTCTTTGGTTTTCCTGGTGTTCAGAGCCAGGTTGTTCTCTGAACACCAGGTTGTGAGTCTCCGGACCTCCTCTCTGTAGACTGTCTCGTCTCCTTTTGTGATCAGCCCGACCACCGTTGTGGAGGGGGCTCAGCACGCAGCCCTGTGGGGAGCCGGTGCTTAGTGTACGGGTGGAGGAAAGGTGGGGGCCGAGTCTTGTCGACCATAGTCCTGCAAAAAAGAAGAAAAAGGGCATTTCTTGGAAAAAATGCAGTCGCAGGTCCCCCATGCAGGCCAAGGGAAATGTTCTGTTAAATTTATAAATCAGCGTAATTGTCACTGTGTAGTTTTAAGAATAGACTTAAAACTTTCCTTTTTACACAATCCTATAGTCAGGGTTAGCTTGGGTTCTCCTGGTCCATCCCTTTAGTTATGCTGCTATAGGTTTAGACTGCCGGAGGACATACGGTCCACATGTCTTCACTCTGCTGTCTTTCTTTACTCTGGCTGCCTCTGAGGAGGGTGTATCTCACATAAACAAGGGATGAAATATTCCCACTAGAACCATCAAATTGTTATTGCTTTGATTGTTACTGCTGCCATTAACTGTTTCTCTGTTTATCTTTCTATAGACATGACGACTGGCCAAAATACATCTGTGTTTGTCTCTTTCCTGTCAGCTCAGACCCCAGCCGGCTAAGGCAGAAGGCCGCCCATCCTGAGCCGGGTTCTGGTTCTGGTTCTGCTAGAGGTTTCTTCCTGTTAAAAGGGAGTTGTTCCTTTCCACTGTCTCTAATCGTGCTGCTCAGGATGGGGGATTGTGCTGAAATAACAATTCAACCCAATCAGCTGGTTCCTGATAGAAAATGTTTTATTATTAATTGGTTGATTTTTCTGTGAAGTGCCTTGAAATGACTTTGTCATGAACTGGCGCTTTATAAATAAATAAACTTGAAACTTGAACTCCTTATCAGAGAGAGATAAGAACAAGTCAGACTTCCCAAAAGCACCCCAAGCTGCATCTTTAGCAGTAACATCTGCCAGTCTGTTCTCGCAGGAAACGGAGTCCGTCCCTGTCGCGTGAGCCTGACACTTACAAACTGCCAAAGCAACAGGAAGAGAAATAGCCTGTAACAGGCACAACAACAAATCAGCATGATTGATGGATTTACCAGTAGAGGTAACCACGCCCCGTCTCTCCCACTGTTTAGCAAAATAGAAAAGTGTAGAGAATGCATACTGACTGTCTGTATACACTGTCAAGTTTTTACCTTCTGCCAGGGTGCAGGCTCTGGTCAGAGCTAGCCTGACCAATCAGATCCTCCTGCATTATGTACAAATGCAGAAGGGTCTGACACCGGAGCCGCACCTGATCATTCCACCTCAAATTTAATGTCGGACCAATTACATATCACCTTTGTTGTGCGTCATCCTGAAAACACGGAACTAGCGTTTTCCACCCAGAGCACAACATTCAACATGGCGGACTCGGCTGTGGATGAAGTGTTTACTTCTGTGTTTGCACAGTGTTTGCTTGGGACGGTCAAATACCTGAACCGAGTGTGCAATGACACCTCGTATTCACAAGTTTTTGACACAAAAGCAACAACTGTCATTAATATTCGTCTTTTCTCCTCCATTAACCATGACTCTGTAGCTACCATTACGCTCTGTAGCTACCATTACGGCTCTGTAGCTACCATTACGGCTCTGTAGCTACCATTACGCTCTGTAGCTACCATTACGCTCTGTAGCTACCATTACGGTTCTGTAGCTACCATTACGCTCTGTAGCTACCATTACGCTCTGTAGCTACCATTACGGCTCTGTAGCTACCATTACGGCTCTGTAGCTACCATTACGCTCTGTAGCTACCATTACGGCTCTGTAGCTACCATTACGGCTCTGTAGCTACCATTACGCTCTGTAGCTACCATTACGGCTCTGTAGCTACCATTACGCTCTGTAGCTACCATTACGGCTCTTTAGCTACC
>SSNP01000307.1:338741-352810 GCA_006937955.1 Pachypanchax playfairii
TTTTCTCCTCCATTAACCATGACTCTGTAGCTACCATTACGCTCTGTAGCTACCATTACGGCTCTGTAGCTACCATTACGGCTCTGTAGCTACCATTACGCTCTGTAGCTACCATTACGCTCTGTAGCTACCATTACGGTTCTGTAGCTACCATTACGCTCTGTAGCTACCATTACGCTCTGTAGCTACCATTACGGCTCTGTAGCTACCATTACGGCTCTGTAGCTACCATTACGCTCTGTAGCTACCATTACGGCTCTGTAGCTACCATTACGCTCTGTAGCTACCATTACGGCTCTGTAGCTACCATTACGGCTCTGTAGCTACCATTACGGCTCTGTAGCTACCATTACGCTCTGTAGCTACCATTACGGCTCTGTAGCTACCATTACGGCTCTGTAGCTACAATTACGCTCTGTAGCTACCATTACGGCTCTGCTCGCTAAACCTTGTGTTTTTGTTCCGCTTCATGTGTATCCGCTTTAGCGTCACATATGTTACGTCACTTCCGGTTTTCTGTGACAGGTTCTCTCTCAACTGATTAAGCTTGCCTTCGAAATTGAGAGATAGCGGTTCAGCTCCAGGCCCTCACGTCTTTGTAAAGTATTCTGTCAAAGACGTGAGGACCTGGTTGATCAGGTAAGGTCAGAGCAATGATTTCAGCAGCTTGAACAGAAAAAGTGTGACAGCAGAGACCTAGCCTCAATGACTTCATCAGGATTCTGAACAACTGTATATCCCGTAAGATTTCGTCCAGTCTGATTCTTAGAGCATGATCCATCAACAAACCAGATTACACCCTCCTGTAGAGGCGTGTCTTTCAAATCTGGTCTTGGAAGCTGCAAAGTTTCAGTCTCTTCCAAGCAATTATGAGGATCACCTTCCGCAGGCGTTGGGGGCAGTGTAGCTGGATTTAGAACATTACATCTCTTAATAGTAAGATGCGGCTGAGAAATCAAAATGGCTGTATAAGACAGATATCGAGCTGGAGACAGCAGGTTCATTCTACTCTGTAGAAGAAGAACATCAGCAGCATGTGGAACCCACAGCTGCATTGGGTGAAATAAGACAACATAAGCAGAATTTTCTACAGCCATAGCAGCAGCACACACTGCCTGCACACAGGCAGGCAGGGCCTGAGCAACCTGATCTAGCTTCTTTGAGTAAAATGCAATCGGTTGTAATTTTGTGCCATGATATTGTAAAAGAACCGATGTCATAAAACCATCTCTACAATCAACAGTCTGTATGAAATCCTTTGAGTAGTCAGGTAATATCAAGACAGAACTTTGATACAGGGCCTGTTTAAAAGTGACAAAAAAGCTTGTTCAGCTTCTGGAGTCCATGTGAGCTTATCTGACATGGAAGGTGGTTTTGAATGTACAATGTCCAGCAGAGGTTGGGCTTTCTGAGCATAATGGGGGATCCACGCCCTGCAGTAATTGCTCAACCCCCAAAATGACATCCTTTGTTTTTTAGTAATTGGTTTAGGAACATGCAAAATGTCCTGTTTTCTCCCTGCTTGAATCTGTTTTCCTTCTGCAGAGAGAGTGTGGCCTAGATACTGGACTTTGTTTCCAGTGACCGCAAGATGTCGTAACACAGCAAGTGAGTCTTGTCTACAAGCCTGCTCAGTTTCAGAGGCTATGAGGACATCATCAACATAGACCAATATTTGACTTTGATGAGAAATTCTCAAATCAGACAAACAATTCATGATTGCTTGTGTGAATATAGTCGGCCTGTCAGTAAAGCCCTGAGGCAGCCTGGTGTAGGTGTAACTTTAACCTTTGTATTTAAATGCAAACCAAAACTGTGAGTCAGGATGCACTAGGATAGAGAAAAACGCATTACTAAGATCAATGACAGTGAAGAATCTTTTGTTTGGTTGTAGAGAGTTCAACAGGGTGTGAGGATCCGGTACATTTGGAGCACGAGTTCGTACAGCAGCATTTACAGATCTAAGATCTTGAATCATTCTCCATGCTTTGCCATCTGCTTTCTTTACAGGAAAAATAGGGGTGTTACATGGAGAGTCAGGACATTTCCTGATGATGCCTGCTGTTAGGAGATCTTTAATAACTGGCTCTATGTCCTCCTGTGCTTCAGGTTTGAGAGGGTACTGTTTTACTCTGGGTCTCCAGTCAGACTTTGGAGTTATCTGTAGTGGGGGAATACATGTTAATTTACCCACATCTGTTGAACCTGTAGACCAAACACAATCAGGAATATCAACCAAGTCAGCTTCATCTGAGTCAGAAAGAAACACTGTAGAAACAGGTCATGCCAATACATGACATGGAGGAAAGCCAGACATTATCAGGCAAAGATCTTTCACATAAAGGTTAGTGCTCGGGCTATAACACCAGCCTTCTGGATCAGGGGAAAAAAAGTCCTCAGCAGTCAGTGCTGTGTGAATCATGTCACCTAAGTCTCTCCACTGAGAGTGTGTGGCCTTGCACAGAGGGACATGGGGAGTGGCTGGTAGCAGATACAATTGCTGTAGATCTGCTGAAATCAGAACAGCAGCGGCTGAGTCAGATCTACCATTTGTGACTATTTTTGTGGCGGCCAAAACAGTTGGGCTGTGCTTCATCAGTTTGAGAAAATAGTCAGAGTCAGGGTGTTGACACACATTCATTGTTACTTGAAGTCTGCTAGAAGACATCATATCTTGTGTCTCTTAGTTTTTCATTTGCAACTTGAAACAGGGTTGTGGTGTCTTTCATGTTGTTGTGCATGGGAATGTCAAAAGAGTAATACACTCCAAGCTCCTCATGAGTCTGTTCATTGTGATAGATTTCATTACCTTCCACATGACAGGCTCTCATATCACCACCTTTTACTGGAATGATTGCTATTTGTAGTCGTGTCATCAAATCTCTACCCAACAGATTTATTGGGCATGAGGGTGACATTACGACTGTAGCTGATAAGGCTTTATTAGTTTCAGGATCAACTACTGAGATTGGTTTAGAAACTGGTTCCTTGTGAGTGAGCCCATCAGCTGACTTTACCCAAATATAAGTCAGAGACCTTTTAAGTCCTAAGTTTTTAGAATTTATGACAGTCTTACATGCCCCTGAATCACAGAGAAAGGAGACATCTTGACCATTTACTTTAAGGGTAATGTAAGGTTTTTCTTTGAGAGCGTTTAACAATTCCCAGGCACCACAAATGTCAACTGTTTCAAGTTTATCAGAGTCATCTATGGTCCTCCACGGTGTGGTTGGCCTCTGGCAAACTGACCTCGTGGAGCACTAAAACCTCCTCTACCTCTCCCTCCCCTTCCCCCTGGGGTAGAGGAAGCATTTGGACAGTTCCTTGCTCAGTGATCTGGACTTCCACAGTTCCAGCAACTTTCTGAGTTTGTGGATTTTTGTTGAGACTGAAATCGTGATTTGCCCCTCCCTCTGGGAGGTCCTCCTTTTCCTCTACTTCATAATGGAGGGTGGCCCCCTTGGTAGGAGATTTCGTTGCCAGTAAAAAATGTATGAGCAGGTCCACTCGGAGGTGGCTTCTTCCTGTCCAACACTTTCACTACATGTCTAGCACATTGCATCAATTCTGTGACATCACACGTTTCCCATGTGACCATCTGATTTTGGATTTTGGTGGCTATCTGTGGTAAGAAGCCGCCCAAAAGTCAATTTTTCAGCTGTTGCTGATAAGCTGAATCTTTTTCTTCATTAAATGGAATGCCACTGTGAGTCTTAAACTCCTTTTCATAACGTGCATGGAAATCTTCTACATCTTCAATTTGTTTTTGTTTCACACCAGCAAGATGACTATAATTAGCCCTCTTTTTATAGTGGTCACGTACTCGAGTACACAGTGCTGTCCACTGATCCTTGTACTCCTGGGGCATTATACCACGTTCATCAAATTTATGAGGGACCTTTCTTTGATCATCACCCTGTCCTTCTGTTTTCATGGGATCATAAGTACCTCTAACTTTATGCCAGTCCTTTCCTAGAGAGGTCATTACTGCTTCACCTAATTCTCTCCCATTCAGCCTGTAGGATTGAATGATATCATTCATATCTTCAATCCACTGTTCCACATCCTCTTTAGGAGGAGTGGTTCCTTCAACCACCTTTCTAGCCTCATCCAGAGTCCAGGGTCTGAAAACGTACATGTTCGGATGGTCAGGAATCCCACTGGGAACCTGAATCATGGGATAAGTCTGCACTTCATCAATTTTTAAAGATTTAAGCTTTGGGTACAGGGTGTCAATACCTTCTGCATCATTATCAGAGAACCACTCAGAGTCCGGGTTGTCCTCTTTAGGTAATGGGGTGTCATATGGAGTATTACCCTTCTTTTTAGATGGGCCAGCACATGACTGTGAGGAGGCAGAGAGAGCTGTTTTTTTATAATAGTGTTCACTATACTTCACCTTTTTCTCTTGTCTAGTCTGCATATGGTGGGTCTGTACTGGGAGTGGTGGAGCTGACACGCTTGATCTGTTTATATTCACACCTCCTACTGTCATGATTGTAATACTGAGAACAGGACTCTGAATCAAGCTGCAGACTCCAGACCAAAGGACAACAGGTAAGTTAGAAATGGGAGTTTAATGATGACTAGTTTCACAGGTACAGATAACAGGCAGATAAACACTAGTCTGCTTCAGCAGGTCCAGCAGGAGCAGGCTCAGCTGTACGGGCAGCGATGGCGGATACTGAGCAGATGGAGGAGAGGAGAGGTTAGTGCGTGACATTTCCTGGATGAATGATGTGGAAAAGGTTTGAGGCTTACGGTTTGCTGAACTGCAGGTGTCCCGGGGAGCAAGCAGGTGCCAGTCGGCTGAGGCTGGCGTGTGAGTGCTGGTAGAGGGCGGACAGACTGACTTGGTGGTGACCAGGTGGATCCTGGGAGCTGGAGGAATGGTGCGGAGGCAGGCCAGGAGAGGATGAGAGCGAGGCAAGGTGGAGACTGGTGTGGAAACCGTCTCTGAGAGATCCTGGACGGAGGCGGTGTGGGAACCGCTGAGGAGGTCCGGGATGAGAACCAGGCAGCCTGGAAGCTGCAAAAGCGAGAACTGGATCCGGGAAAGGCCACGGTGTGGAAACCAGGGTCCTGGAAAGATCCAGCTGAGGACGTCCTGGAAAGGAGCACAAGGTGAACGGTACACAGACACGGAATGATGAAACATACAGTGAATGTATCTCGCTAAGTGGGTCTTTGATTATCTACCACAAACAGAGTGGAACAATCTGACGCCTGCTCTCTGCCACCACTCCTCTTTTAAGCTCAGTGGCTGATGAATGGAACTGGATCCACCTGTTGGTGACAGCTGCCACGCCCCTGAAACACAGGTGACAACACTCACAAGCACACAGCAGAAATGACACCTGACACCTACAGCACCATCATCACTACTATCTTCTTCTTGAGCAGGGGCTCTATATGGGGGAGGCAATAAATCTTCCTCTCTATTCTGTTTCCTTGCTTCTGCTTCTTTCAACCACGTATGTGCAACACACAACTCTGCCTCTTTCTTTTTGTTACCTTTACTTACTGCAACCTTCACCTCCAACTGAGTCACAACTCCTTGCCACGATTCAACCTTCAATTTTCCATCAACACTGTACTTCTTTTGCCATTTCAACAAAAACTTCACATTATCAGGGTTCTTTTGATGCATGTATGTCATATCTCCTGTAAGGAGTTTGGACGACTGTCATGCCCCATTTTATTAAGTTATTTCAAGTATTTATTAATTTATGCTGCATAGACTTATTTTACAGATATCCTGCGATATCAAGTCCAATTATAATCAACCAAATAATTAATTAATTTTAATTAATAAATGCTTAATTAATCTTAAGCATTTAAGATCATATAGTGGTTTTTATTTCTATTTTTAATATCTTACTTTGTGTTTTTAAATGTCTATTTGTGCACTATTTTATCCCTCTAAGGGTATAATATAAACAGAGAAAAAAATTAACTAAACACAGACACGTCCCAGCTAACAACAGTTACAGTAGGCTTCGTTTTCACCGTTAGGTTTCCACCTGACCATATGTTGTTCCAGGGATAGCGTCTCCTCCTGATCTTACTTCGGCTCACCTAGGGTTTACCAATATCTTTTTAGTTGCTTTATAGGGCAGGATCGACGTCTTACCTTTTACTTTTTGACTCACTACACTTTGAGTCACGGAACGACGCCGTACTCTGGACTATGACACGTCGGTCAGCCCTTTTTACTTGTATTTTATGGATCATGGAACGCCGCCGTATCCTGGGTCATGGGACGCTGCTCAGTCTGAGGGGGAGTAAGCTTGAGTCAGGTAATAAAGTCAGAGTGGAATAAACAACCACACCTGTGGATAAACAACAGGAACAAGACATAAACCAACTGGCGTCTAAGATAAAGACAGAAGTGTTTATACAAGTCAGGGCAAATTTAGATCACTAACTCCTGCAACATACTACTACTACTACTACTACTACTACTACTACTACTACTACTGTCATTTAGCAGACGCTTTTATCCAAAGCGACTTACATTGAGAGAACATACAAGCAAGAAATCAAAGAGAAGGAAACAATATAAGGAGGCGGACTGTTTGGAGTCCAGTTTAATTCTGACGCTGTAACATCAAGTGTATCATTTCATTTTTTTTTTTTTTTTTTTTGTAGAGATAAATTCTCAAATCACTATCATAAATCATAAATTAATCCCACATTAAGACTGAAAGTGTTCTTTAAAGAGGTGAGTCTTAAGTCTGCTCTTAAAAGTAGCTGCCGACTCTGAGGATCGGACCGAGTTTGGTAGGTCATTCCACCATCGGGGGATACCAGAGGAGAAGAGTTTGGAACATGATCTCATGCCACGTTGTGGTGGAAGCGCTAGGCGTCTTTCAGCGGCTGAGCGTAGCTGACGCGTGGGAATGTAGGTTTGGATGAAGGAGTGAAGGTAAGTAGGAGCTGTGTGTGTTAGAGTCTGGTAAGCCAGAAGCAGAGCTTTGAATTTGATGCGTGCTGCAACTGGAAGCCAGTGCAGAGAAATGAGCAGCGGAGTGACATGAGCCCTCTTGGGCTGGTTGAAGACCAGACGTGCTGCTGCGTTCTGAATCATCTGCAGAGGTTTAACCGAGGACGCCGGAAGACCGGCCAGCAAAGAGTTGCAGTAGTCGATCCGGGACAAGACCAGGGCCTGGACCAGAAGCTGTGTGGTCTGTCAGGAAGGCTCTGATTTTCCTGATGTTGTAAAGCGCGAATCGACATGAGCGAGCTACGGAGTTAACCTGCTCCTTGAAGGACAGCTGGTTGTCCAGTATGACACCAAGGTTTCTGGCGGAGGTTTTGGGGAACAGCGTGATGGAGTCAAGCTGCACGCTTATCTGAGGAGGTAAGGAGTTACTGGCAGGACAGACAATGAGGTCAGTTTTGGACAGATTAAGCTGAAGGTGGTGATCCCTCATCCACGCCGAGATATCTGAGAGGCAGGCAGATATCCGCACTGAGACGGATGTATCGTCTGGAGGGAAGGAGAGGAGGAGCTGAGTGTCGTCAGCGTAGCAATGGTATGAGAAGCCATGGGAGCGAATGATCTCGCCTAATGAGGTGGTGTATAAAGAGAAGAGGAGAGGACCAAGGACCGAGCCCTGCGGGACACCTGTCGCCAGCTCATGCAGACTGGACATCTGTCCATGCCACGAGACTCTGAAAGATCTTTCCGCAAGGTACGAGGTGAACCACAAGAGGACTGGTCCCGAGATGCCAAGCTTAGATAGCGTCGAGAGGAGAATGAGGTGGTTGACGGTGTCGAAAGCAGCAGACAGGTCAAGGAGTACGAGTACTGAGGAGAGACCAGCCGATCTGGCAACCCGTAGTGACTCTGCAACTGAGAGAAGAGCGGTTTCAGTGGAATGGCCTCGCTTAAAGCCTGATTGATAAGGATCAAGTAGGTCGTTGTCGTGGAGGAACTGTGAGACTTGAGTGAAAACGGCTCGCTCTAGGATCTTGGACATGAACGGTAGGAGCGAGACTGGCCGGTAGTTTCCTACCTGGGCCGGGTCGAGCGACGGTTTTTTCAGCAGCGGAGTGACAGTGGCTTGCTTGAAAACTGAAGGAAAGATGCCAGTTTTCATGGAAGAGTTTATAATGTGGGTTATTGCAGGTTTGACGGCAGGAAGAATGCTCAGCAGGATATCTGTAGGAATCGGATCCAGAGGACACGTGGTTGGATTAGATTCCACTACGAGTCGGGAGACTTCGTCCTCATTCAGTAAGCGGAAGGAGCAGAGCGATTGACCGGAGGAAGGATGGACCAGACTGGGATGGTCAGGCTCAGAAAACTGATTTTTAATGGAGGCGATTTTGTCGGTGAAGTAGGTGGCGAACATGTCTGCAGTCAGCCCGGTGGGTGGCTGAGCAGGTGGAGGATGGAGAAGAGTATTGAATGTCTTGAACAGTTTTCCCATGTTAGGAGCATTTTGGATTTTGTTTTGGTAAAAAGCTATCTTGGCAGCCTTTAAGCAGGATGTGAAGCTAGAGAGCTTTTGCTGGTATTCGGACAAGTCAGAGAGATTTTTGGATTTGCGCCATTTCCTTTCAGCTGCTCTCAGACCAGCTCTGTGATCCCTCAGAGTGTCTGTAAGCCACAGACTAGGATGCTGCCGGGCGGCCAGCTTTGACACACGAGGGCAGACTTCGTCCAGAGAAGAAGCTAGTGAGGAGCAGAGCGTCTCTGTTGCGTCATTTACAGGCAGAGTTGGGAGCACCGAGTAGGAAGGGAGGGAGGAGCAGACATGCTCCGATAGCTGCAAGGGAGTGAGAGATTGAAGGTTTCTGCGGTAGGAGACAGTCTTTACTTTTGCGTTAGGTACGTAAGGGATGGAGATGCAGAATTTAATCAGGAAGTGGTCTGAGAGGTGCAGCGGTGTGACTTGCACGTTACCTGCAGTGCAGTTTCTGGTCAGTACCAGTGTGTTGCCAGCTCTGTGTGTTGGGGGAGTCTGGACCAGATTGAGATTGAAGGAGTGGACCAGGGCCAGAAAGTTATGAGCTTGCGTTTTATCAATATGAATGTTCATGTCGCCCATAACAATTAAAGGGGAGTTATCATCTGGAATGTCGGATAGGATTATGTCCAGTTCATCCATAAATTGCTCCATGTTGCCTCCCGGAGGGCGGTAAATAACCAAAACATAGGCAGCGACGGGCTTAGAGATTCGTACTGCATGAAATTCGAATGAGGAGCAGGTGGTAGTGGTTAGCAAGGAAGAAAATTTCCACATTTTGGAAATCAGGATGCCTGTACCGCCTCCTCGCCCAGCAGGACGAGGAGTGTGTGTGAATTCTGCATTAGAAGAGAGGGCAGCCGGTGTTGCTGTGTTGTCAGGACGAATCCAGGTCTCGGTCAGGGCTAGGACCTGTATATCGGAGAGGTGCGGCAGAGAACTGATAAACTCTGTTTTGTTAACTGCGGACTGACAGTTCCAGAGGCCGAGGGTAACGGAGGCAGTGGCAGCCCGACACGCCATGGGCTGGATGAGGCAGTGCGGATTACGTTGTCTATAGAGAGTGCGTCGAGGTCTGTGCCCAACTATGACTGGGATGTGTGATTTGCACATGGTGTCTGTGTAGTGGTTTGTACTTACTTTGCTCGGTGGACTCGCGCAGGTAGACTCGCAGGTCTTGACCCTCTGTGGTCTTAACCGATGTGGGAACAAACACGCTGACGCCTCGCTGACGCTCAGCCTAATGTGTCTGGCTATATACCTAACAATCACACAGTTGATTGGCTAAGCTAATTGCAACAGGCTGACACCTGCGTGACCGCCCCAGTATTACGTAACCCGCGTCACCAGTTTCGCCCGGAAGTAAACAATAACCGAACTCAGCTCACTTGAATTATCTGCTACCTTGCTCTACTGAAATCCCTGCTTGTTCTGCCATGAACAGCAAGTTACTCGCTTTTAAACGGGATTTTTTTTTCGCCTCAAATCACATGACCCGCGTCACGTATTTCCGCCCCAGTATTACGTAACCCGCGTCACCAGTTTCGCCCGGAAGTAAACAATAACAGAAACTCAGCTCACTTGAATTATCTGCTACCTTGCTCTACTGAAATCCCTGCTTGTTCTGTGACATGACCTGTGACCTTTTCAAAACATCATAAAACCTTAAGATCTCCAACAACGGGTTGTGTAACATTCCTAACAACTTGAACTGAATGTGTAAAAACATCATTGTCTAATCTAATGGTCACCGGAAGCATTCCCAGGTTATCTAAATAGTCACCTGTAACAGCTCTAGGGAAAATATGAGCGCACTGCATGGGTTTTGACCGCAAAGAGGGGACAGATAACCTAAAAACTTCACTAATTAGTGAGATGTCTGACCCGGTGTCTAAATAGACTTTGGTGGAAATGTTCTCAATAACTGCAAGCACATAACGTGTAGATGTATTGTACTGTGGTGGTAGTGATGGTTGGGCCACATCAACAGCAGCAGACACTTGGCCCTCAGTATCCGCTACCAGTCATTTCCCTAAACATAGTAGTCATTCCCAAAAGTGACATTGTTACCCTGTCTGTGACGTGGATACTTATCCCTAACAGGAGCATGTGAATAAGGGTCGTACCTGGATCTATGAGAGTCATAAGAAGAATGTCTGTGTGAGTCACCGTGGTATCATCGGTCGGCGCTACAACAGTTAGGAGAGCGGCGTCTTGCTGGGCTGTAGTGTGTGACACGATCCTGGCTGCGGCCCAGATGAGGATCGTGGTGATGATATGGTGGAGTTGAGGAAGGAGAACGTGAGTGATACCTTCCACGCTGACCAGAAGAGGCTCCTGGGTAATGATGGTCTTCATATGATTTACTGAAAGAGTGGCGAGCAGGGCTTACTGAAAAGAAGCCACGTCGTGCTGGAGAAACAGATGAAAATCTGCGATGTGGGTCCTGTCCTCGGTCCCGTCTGATGTAATCCTTTTCATGTCTCTGTTTGGATGTTGGTGATCCAGTTGCACCCTGGCGGTAAGTGTGTTCGTGACCTAACTGGGAAACTTCAAGCTTCAGGGTCTGAAGATCCTTCGACAGCTGTTTAACAACATCCACCAATCCCTCAGATGTGTCAGACTGAGGCTTGTCATAGCATGTGGACACCATAGCTGTGACTGGTTCAGCATGTGCAGCTGGAGTAGCAACATGAGATGAAGTAGTAACTGGAAGTACAGATAGGGGAAGAAGTTCCATTGCCTCCTGAGCACGTTCCCATTTGCATGCAACAGCTAAAGCCTCCTCCAAAGTAGCAGCACCATGCTCATGGCATTTAGCTTGTAGGATGGGATCAACCCAGCCACAAATCTTCTGAAGCGTTCCATTTTAATGGCTGGCTCCCCATAATTTGGGAACGCTTCCAGGACTAGTCTTGTAATCTCTGCAGCATAAACTTTCAGCGGTTCTTTGAGCAAACGCTGTCTAGCATTTACAAAAGTCTGAAAATGAAGCAGAAATTCTCTGCGTCCGAAAACTTCATTTAGCTTCTCCACACATTTATCATAGTCCTGCTGTACATCTGGTGACAAAGATAGCCAAAAGGCTAATGCATCTCCACTAAGGCGTGTGGGAAGGATTGTGGCAATATCAAGCTGTTGTCCATCAGTGCATGCTTTAACAGTGAGCTCTAAACGTCTTCTCCACAAAGAAAAACTTTCTTTATCTTTGCCATCACCATGGAAACAGGAAGGTAAATCCACACGATAATGTACAACAGTTCTAGTGTCATGCGGATGGCCCTGCGCTGCGCCATTGGCTGAAATGGCGGCGTCTCTGACGTCATCGACTGGCTGAGATATGGCCGTGGTGATAAAGGGAAATCTCCAACTATACTGTCCAACTTAAGTGGCATCTTCATAAACACGTTACTCACAGCACGTTGTTAGCGTCCACACACACAAAAAAGCCTGACATGCGTCCACCTGGCGAAGCTAGTTGACTGCCTTGGTGCGCACAAAGACGGAGTGAAAAAAAACCACTGCTGCCACCAGTCTGTAACCTTTATTTTCTGGTTAGCTTACCAGCTCTCGGGGTGCAGGGAAATAAGCGGCTACAGTTAATTTCTGAACTCCTCTTTATTAACAGAACGGCAGGACAGCAGATTAGCACCGTGTACAACTGCTACGCAACTCTCTTCTTCTTCTCTGCCTCTTTTTTTACTCCTTCACATAGAACAGGAAGTTATGACAATAACTCACCACAAGGGGTCGTAATACTCATTGTTTCCAATTATCCTAAAATAACAAATAGGTTATTGAACATAAAATACTTACTGCACTTCATAAAAGTAAACAAAATATTAGATGTATAAATAAAGATTACACGAGTATCAAGCACATAACTGTTTTGAGGCCTTAACATTGCTTGTAGTAAATCAAATCAAAGTCTGGAGAGCTGGCTTTTTACACAGTAAATTTTACCTCATCAATGAAGACAATCGGTCCTTGCCATCTAGTCTTCTTCCTCACGTGCCTGTTCGACCAAAGGCCACAGTTTATTCCTGCAGTCCTTCTCCAAGCGGGTCAGGTTTTCAGCAATACAAAGGTTAATCTTCTTCAGAATGTCAGCATGGCGTGATTCTTTCCAGATCTTGGTCCTGACGGTCCGCATGCTGAACTGGATGATGACTGGATGCGATTTGTTGTCATCCCTCGGGCGTACCACTCTGTGTACCGTGTCTACCAGGTAACCCAGCTTACTTCTTGCCTCACATTTTTGTCGTTCTTTTTTTCTGGGAGGTTAAGGAGATGCAGGTTCCATCTTCTGCTATATCTTTCCCCTTCTTCATTTTTCTTTCAGTTCATCCACTCTTTTATCCAGCTTTATCACTTTATCCTTTGTTTCTTTAGCTTGAAAGCTGAGCCTCTACATACAAGGTACAAGGAGGTTTATTGTCGTTATACAGAAGCACAACGAAATGGATTGGAGACATATTTTCTCTCTCACTCTCCCGAGGCAGCCACCTAGGGCGCCAGATGAGAGTATAAGATACACATACATATACAGTGGGGCAAAAAAGTATTTAGTCAGCCACCAATTGTGTAAGTTCTCCCACTTAAAAAGATCAGAGAGGCCTGTAATTTTCATCATAGGTATACCTCAACTATGAGAGACAAAATGAGGAAAAAAAATCCAGAAAATCACATTGTCTGATTTTTAAAGAATGTATTTGCAAATTATGGTGGAAAATAAGTATTTGGTCAATAACAAAAGTTAATCTCAATACTTTGTTATATAGCCTTTGTTGGCAATGACAGAGGTCAAACGTTTTCTGTAAGTCTTCACAAGGTTTTCACACACTGTTGCTGGTATTTTGGCCCATTCCTCCATGCAGATCTCCTCTAGAGCAGTGATGTTTTGGGGCTGACGCTGGGCAACACGGACTTTCAACTCCCTCCAGAGATTTTCTATGGGGTTGAGATCTGGAGACTGGCTAGGCCACTCCAGGACCTTGAAATGCTTCTTACGAAGCCACTCCTTCGTTGCCCGGGCGGTGTGTTTGGGATCATTGTCATGCTGAAAGACCCAGCCACGTCTCATTTTCAATGCCCTTGCTGATGGAAGGAGGTTTTCACTCAAAATCTTACGATACATGGCCCCATTCATTCTTTCCTTTACACGGATCAGTCGTCCTGGTCCCCTTGCAGAAAAACAGCCCCAAAGCATGATGTTTCCACCCCCATGCTTTACAGTAGGTATGGTGTTCTTTGGATCCTACTCAGCATTCTTTCCCCTCCAAACACGACAAGTTGAGTTTCTACCAAAAAGTTCTATTTTGGTTTCGTCTGACCATATGATGTTCTCCCAGTCCTCTTCTGGATCATCCAAATGCTCTCTAGCAAACCGCAGACGGGCCTGGACGTGTCCTGGCTTCAGCAGGGGGACACGTCTGGCACTGCAGGATTTGAGTCCCTGGCGGCGTAGTGTGTTACTGATGGTAGCCTTTGTTACTTTGGTCCCAGCTCTCTGCAGGTCATTCACTAGGTCCCTCCGTGTGGTTCTGGGATTTTTGCTCACCGTTCTTGTGATCATTTTGACCCCACGGGGTG